>WNWK01026104.1:0-27783 GCA_009830355.1 Cherax destructor
ATTAGCGTTCCGTTACTAACAAGGAATCGTTCAAGCCTGTACACCGTTTACGTCAGGCCCATACTAAAAGTATGCACACCAGTCTGGAACCCACACCTGGTCAAGCATGTCAAAATTAGAAGAAAGTGCAAAGGTTTGCGACAAGGCTAGGATTGAGGAAATAGGACTAACAACACGGGAAAGGACAAAAGGGTTAGGGGAAACATGATAACGACATAAAAAAATACTGCGGGGAATTGAAAGGTAATGGTGACAGGATGTTCCAGAGGAAACACAGAAAAAAGGGGACAAAACTGGAAGCTGAAGACTCAGATGAGTAAAAGGGATGTTAGGAAGCACTTCTTCACCCAGAGTAGTTAGGAGGGGGAATAGCCCGAGACGTATAGTGGGGCGGGAACCATACATAGTTTTAAGACAGGTGTGATAAACTCAGGGAAACGGGGAGAGCAAAAACCCAAATGGCGGACAGCGAAGGGGCGGGCCAGGAGCTGAGTCTCGACCCCCCCCAACCACAATTGGGTGATGCCACACACACACACATAAAGAATCGTTCAGGACCCTGTATACTGTGTGGGTGGGCCCATACTGGAGTATGCTGCACCGGTTTGAACCCACACCTAGCCAACCGTGAAGAAGCTCGAGAAAATACAAGGTTTGCAACAAGACTAGTCCCGGAGCTAAGGGTATTCCCCCGAGGTGAGGTTAAGGAAAAAAAACCGCGACACTGGAGGACAGGAGAGATGGGAAGACATGATAACAACATATAAGATACTGAGAGGAATTGACAAAGTGGACAGAGACAGAATGTTCCAGAGATGGGACACAGCAGCAGGGACACAGTTGGAAGTTGAGGACTCAGATGAATCTGAGATGTTAGGAAGTATTTCTTCAGTCACAGAGTGGTCGAAGTGGAATAGTTTAGGAAGTGATGTAGTGGAGGCAGGCTCCATACATGCTTTAAGAAGAGGTATGATAAAGCTCATGGCGCAGGGATGATGACCCAGTAGTGGCCAGTTAAGAGGCAGGGCCAGGGCTATGAATCGACCCCTGCAACCACAACTAGGTGAGTCACACACACACACACACACACACACACACAATGTCAAACATCAACTTCTCCCAGGCCTTATTAAGTACACGTAAGTTTATTTGGTAAATACTTCATTCTAATTGTGAACCAGCGGCGGATGTCATCGGGGTCCGTGAGCCCAGGACTAACAACTATATCCATGGAGAATAGTGCTTGGTAGCGTGCAGGTACCGCTGTACTGTGTTACTTCACCAACAGTTAGTAGTCTTCTGAAGCAGGGTACTTCTTGTAGTACTCAATATCATTTTGAGGGCGCTCTCAGAATCTCCACCATCATAGTGAAATGGAGTCCCATCCATGCGAAGTAGAACGAAACAATGTGACGTTCATTCCTCATCAGAACTAAGCAGCTATCACCCTTGGGTACAAGATGCCCGCAAAGTAGTTCGTCGCTGAACACTACTTCGCATCTTTTACCGAATGCCGAGGCGTATTCTTAAGAATGGCCGAGGCGTATTCTAAGAATGGCTTTGATATCACGATCAAGCAGTGGTTTGGTGGCCTCAGGAGAGGGTGATAGTAACCATACTTCGACGTCCATTATACTTAAACTCACTAACTAAACACAAATAAGGATAAAGGCGGGCTCGAACCCGCGTTGCTTGGATTGTAAATCTCCAGAAGGATGTGTTAACCACTAGGCCAGCGAGGAATAACTAAATTCATTCAACTGAGTTTATTTATTCACCATATGAATAGTTCTCATAGGCACCATATAGTAGTGATAATATAGTGTACTATATAGTGATAGTGTAATGTTGTGTAGAGTTAGTTTAATATCTTTATTATGCACACCATACCCATAATGTGGGTGGTAGTCAAAATATTACAGAGGTACATAATGGGTACAGGGACTGGGCCTCAAAGTTTTGATAGCTGAACAAGTTACAAGGTAATGAACTCAGGTTGATCTGGTCACAATCATGACAAGTTACAAATGTATTTACAGATTACAGAGGTACATAATGGGTCAGAGACTGGGCCCCAAAGTTTTAACTAGCTGAACAAGGTACAAAGGTAATGAACTCACAAGTTTCAAAGGTAATGAATCATGTAAGTAAGTAAATTTACTTACTTACGTTTATACATGGTTAAAATCATGAACAAAGTATAAAGTAATGAACAATATGTAACCACACCATGTCACAACTGTAATGAGCTATTGGTGCAAATATTAATTGTTGGGTCAGACACACACACACACACACACACACACACACACAACTCAGGGGTCTGTCCTATGAAGAAAGGTTGAGGGAAATAGGACTAACAACACTGGAGGAAAGAAGGGTCAGAGGAGACATGATAACGACATACAAAATACTGCGGGGAATCGACAAGGTAGACAGGGACAGGATGTTCCAGAGAGGGAACACAGAAACAAGGGGACACAACTAGAAGCTGAAGACTCAGATGAGTCAAAGGGATGTTAGGAAGCATTTCTTCAGCCACAGAGTAGTCAGGAAGTGGAATAGTCTAGAGAAAGATATAGTGGAGGCAGGAACCATACATAGTTTTAAGACGAGGTATGATAAAGCTCATGGAGCAGGAGAGCAGAGACCCAGTAGCGGACAGCGAAGAGGCGGGGCCAGGAGCTGAGTCTCGACCCTGCAACCACAATTAGGTGAGTACACATACACACACACACACATACTAGTCCCGGAGCTAAGGGACATGTCCTACGAGGATAGGTTAAGGGAAATCGACCTGACTATACTGGAAGATAGAAGAGAGAGAGAGAGAGAGAGAGAGAGAGAGAGGAGAGAGAGAGAGAGAGAGAGAGAGAGAGAGAGAGAGAGAGAGAGAGGAAAGAAGAGAGAGAAAGGAGAGAGAAAAAAAAAAAAAAAGAAAAGAAAGAAGAGAAAAAAAAAAAAAAAAAAAAAAAAAAAAAAGTAAACATGATAACGACATATAAAATACTGAGAGGAATTGACAAAGACAGAGACAGGATGTTCGAGAGATGGGACACAGCAACAAGGGGTCCCAATTGGAGGTTGAAGACTCAGATGAATCACAGGGATGCTAGAAAGTATTTCTTCAGTCACGGAGTTGTCAGGAAGTGGAATAGTCTGGGAAGAAATGTAGTGGAAGCAGGATCCATACATAGCTTTAAGAAGAGGTATGATAAAGCTCATGGAGCAGGAAGAGTGACCTCGTAGCGACCAGTGAAGAGGCGGGGCCAGGAGCTGTGACTCTACCCCTGCAACCACAACTATGTGAGCACACACACACACACACACACACACACACACACACACACACACACATACACACACACACACACAAACACACACACAAACACACACGAGACAAAGACAGTACGACAATGACATAGCAGCGAAAGCCAAATATGACCCAAAGCTGCTGTACAGCCACATCAGGAGGAGAACAACAGTCAAGGACCAGGTAATCAGGCTGAGGAAGGTATGAGGGGAGGTCACAAGAAATGACCATGAAGTGTGTGAGGAGCTCAACATGAGATTCAAAGAGGTGTTCACAGAGGAGATAGAAGGGACTCCAGAAGGAATTAGAGGTAGGGTACACCATCAAGTGCTGGACACAACACCACACACAACTGAGGAGGAAGTGAAGAGGCTACTAAGCGAGCTAGATACCTCAAAGGCGATGGGGCCGGATAACATCTCTCCATGGGTCCTGAGAGAGGGAGCAGAGGAGTTATGTGTACCCCTAACAACGATCTTCAACACATCTATCGAAACAGGGCAACTACCTGAGGTATGAAAGACAGCAAATGTAGTTCCAATTTTTAAAAAAGGAGACAGGAACGTAGCACTAAACTACAGACCAGTGTCCCTGACATGTATAGTATGCAAGGTCATGAGAAGATAGTCAGGAGAAGAGTGGTGGAGCACCTAGAAAGGAATGAGCGTATCAACGATGGCCAACACGGTTTCAGGGACGGGAAATCCTGTGTCACAAACCTACTGGAGTTCTACGACAGGGTGACAGCAATAAGACAAGAGAGAGAGGGGTGGGTAGATTGCAGATTCTTGGATTGTAAAAAGGCGTTTGACACAATTCCACACAAGAGATTAGTGCAGAAGCTGGAGGACCAGGCAGGGGTAACAGGGAAGGCACTACAATGGATCAGGGAATACCTGTCAGGAAGACAGCAGCGAGTCATGGTACGTGGTGAGGTGTCAGAGTGGGTGCCGGTGACGAGCGGGGTTCCACAGGGGTCAGTTCTGGGACCAGTGCTGTTTCTGGTATTTGTGAACGACATGACGGAAGGAATAGACTCCGAAGTGTCCCTGTTTGCAGATGATGTGAAGTTGATGAGAAGAATTCATTCGGACGAGGACCAGGCAGAACTACAAAGGGATCTGGACAGGCTGCAAGCCTGGTCCAACAACTGGCTCCTGGAGTTCAACCCCACCAAGTGCAAAGTCATGAAGATTGGGAAAGGGCAAAGAAGACCGCAGACGGAGTACAGTCTAGGGGGCCAGAGACTGCAAACCTCAGTCAAGGAAAAAGATCTTGGGGTGAGTATAACACCAGGAACATCTCCTGAGGCGCACATCAACCAAATAATTGCTGCAGCATACGGGCGCCTAGCAAACCAAAGAACAGCATTCCGACATCTTAATAAAGAATCGTTCAGGACCCTGTACACTGTGTACGTTAGGCCCATACTATAGTATGCAGCACCAGTTTGGAACCCATACCTAGCCAAGCACGTGAAGAAGCTCGAGAAAGTGCAAAGGTTTGCAACAAGACTAGTCCCGGAGCTAAGGGGTATGTCCTATGAGGAGAGGTTAAGGAAAATTGACCTGACGACACTGGAGGACAGGAGAGATAGGGTTGATATGATAACAACATATAAGATACTGAGAGGAATTGACAAAGTGGACAGAGACAGAATGTTCCAGAGATGGGACACAGCAACAAGGGGACACAGTTGGAAGCTGAAGACTCAGATGAATCACAGAGATGTTAGGAAGTATTTCTTCAGTCACAGAGTGGTCGGGAAGTGGAATAGTTTAGGAAGCGATGTAGTCGAGGCAGGTTCCATACATAGCTTTAAGCAGAGGTATGATAAAGCTCATGGCGCAGGAAGAGTGACCCAGTAGCGGCCAGTGAAGAGGCGGGGCCAGGAGCTATGACTCGATCCCTGCAACCACAACTAGGTGAGTACAACTAGGTGAGTACACACAAACACACACACTAACACATACATGCACGCATATACAACAGGCCTAGTGTCTAATTGACATGTGCCTAGGACAAAATGGTAACACACACACACACACACACATACTCAAAATTCAATGCATATGTCCAGTATTTTACACTGATATTGGTGACAGATGAACTTGTTGGGTTTATGATACCAGCTGTCCACTCTTATGTAATAAGTCAAGTCATGCTCTGTCTTACTCCAGAATCTATATATAATGTTTATGTTGTGAAAGCTTAAGTACACTATATGATCAAAATCACTAGATAATAAAAATATGTGGCGTTCTGAACAGTACAGTAACACAGAAGAGTACAGTACAGTAACACAGAAGAGTACAGTACAGTAACACAGAAGAGTACAGTACAGTAACACAGAAGAGTACAGTACAGTAACACAGAAGACCAATACAGTATAGTAACTCAGATGACTAATACTCAGATGACTAATACTCAGAAGACCAATACAGTACAGTAACACAGAAGACCAATACTGTACAGTAACACAAAAGACCAATACTGCACAGTAACACCAGAAACAAATACAGTAGAGTAACGAAGACAAATCTTTACAGTCCCGACAGTACAGACAGTCCTCGATGACGCCTGACTTTCTTTTTTTTGGGGGGTTTCGCTCTATGGTGAGTATTGACGAAGGTTCGCTCTATGGTGAGTATTGACAAAGGTTCGCTTTATGGTGAGTATTGACGAAGGTTCGCTCTATGGTGAGTAATGTAAAAGATTTCGCTCTATGGTAGAGTATTGACGAAGGTTTCGCTCTATGGTGAGTATTGACGAGAAGGTTCGCCCTGCGGGTGAGTATTGGCGAAGGTTCGCTCTGTGAGTGAGTATTGACAAGGATTCGCTCTATGGTGGTATTGACAAGGTTCATCTATGGTGATATTGACGAAGGAGTTCGCTCTATGGTGAGTATTCCCAAGTCAATCATTCTTGATATACTGTGCATGGAAGATAATCTTATTAAAAATAAAGTGATTTGCGCCTGTGCGTGTTTTATTCATTTTCATCGGCATTATAGTTCAGCATCCAAGGTAAAACCTACCACTTGGTTCCTGTGGTCGAATTGGGTCGGTATTACGATCTGAACCGACCAAACGCTTCGCTACGAGTGGCTACTTCGGATTTTGTAGGTATAACTAGGGAACGTATGTATATCATCCTTAAACACTGTTACGTTGATGATATTTTGGTCATTGTACCAAAAACTCTAGAAGTAGGTGACATCCTCAACACCATCCAATACTCTAGAGGACAACTGATACCATTTCTTGACGTTCTCCTACACTTTGAGTTAAAACAGACTTTCTTTCCAAAGTCGTACATTTTCTCTCACCGCTGACACCAGAACTAAGGGGGGTATTTATAAACTACGGAGACATAGGATTTCCAGTCAGCAGTTTCTAGAGGAAGAATGCACATACATAACGCATTCTCAATTCACGTGCATATGTGACTGCGCTGTGTGCGCCATGCATTATCAACAAGACCAACACCGATACAGTTGAGGATAACCTCCAGTTACATTATTTTGCCCATAGCGATGTTGCTACTAACGTTTCTAAAATTCTTGACAGAAAACTTGCTAAAAAATATCACCACGTTTCTCAGTTGCTATTAGAATCTTAGTGCAGAAACCAAGAATGACGAGCTAACACAGGCGCAGGGTATGTACCATGTGGAGGGTGTGACAAAGTATATGTGGGAGAAACAGGCAGATCTCTGGACATTGGGACCAGGGAACACAAGAAACTGTAACCATGACCAGTAGAAAGAAAGCGCAAGTTCAACACAGGGACGATGTTGGACACCTGAAATTCCAGTGAGGCTAGAATAGTCATTGAGAGAAGATTAAAGACGGCCAAAGATAACAAAGATGCCCTAATTGCTGTCCCAGTAACTATCCATCAAAAGTCCGAAAGTTACACTATATCCAAATTGCTATTCAAGCGCATATTACCCATTCTGGAGACCGCTTTAACAAGATGCTGACAGCTCTTTCAGAAACAACCCATTTCATACAATTGTACTACTTTACTGCTACTCTTCTACTACTACTACTACTACTTTTTTTTCTTACCACTACTACTACTACTACTACTACTACTACCACCACCATTACTGCTGCTGCTGCTGCTACTACTACCACTACTACTACTACTACTACTACTACTACTACTATTACCACCCTCGCAGCACTCCACAGTTCTTACGCTTACTATGCTCGTTTCTTAATTATCTCTGTATTAGGACAGAAAAGTCACTCGTGGTGAAACGTTTCCAGAAATGTTCTGAACTACACATAGGTGTCTTTTTTCCAAACACCTTTCAAGTAAACAACCAGTCTAAAAGGTGGATCCTTAGGAACCCGGCTGACATGGCGGCTAGTACGACAAATTGACTATCAATAGGACTGTCAGGAAATGATATCGAATCTAATTTATTTCGTAAGCAAAATTTATTAACTCACAGTATTCACATTATCAGGAAGACTTTCAAATAATTATCTTACATTTCAATCAATTTTTTTTTGTTATTTATAGGGTTGTGTTTAGTGACATTTTTGAAATTTGGCATGCTATAGAAAAACTTTTTGCCACATGTACTAAGCCGTTTGCTTATATATAATATTTTGAAAGTAGTATCGTAAAATATCACTCCAAATACAAAACGATTGAGAAGAAGTGGATCATGCATGTTGTGTCAACATAATACTAAAGAAAGTGAAATAATGGAATTCCCGATAAATTTCCAAAATACACACATCAACTGGACTGCACGTAAATTTAAATGTAATGTTTATAGCTTGTCAACAAATATACACTACAACTCGGATCCCCAAACACAATAAATAAGATTGCATCCAACACAATGTTTATTGACAAATCATTCCCTGAAACAAACCAGATTTATAGGTCAAATTGACATAAGACAAAGCTTGAAAAACTTATTGAATATAAAGACATAAGATGGAGGAACACTGAAGAATGTTTATTGGTCCGCTGAGCCCACTTCCCAAAGCTACCCAAGAATTTGCCCTTACCCGACACCAATCAAGCCCTCCCCATCATATATTTGTCCAATCTCTTTTGGTAATTGGGCATATGCAACACTTGGGTATTTTTATTGAAGGAAACGTTTTAGCCACACGGTGGCTTCATCAGTCATGCAAAGAGAATGGTGAAGAACAGGAGGAGTTTGAGGTAATCAGTCCTCAGCCTTGGTAGGTGTGCTCAGCCCATCCAATCTTGTAAGAATACACAGGAATATGTGCAGAAGAAGTGACTTATATGTTGAAGGTCAGAACACACGTAGCATGGCAGAATCTGTAGCTTTAAACTGTCCACACGTAGATATACGTTCAGCGTGCACATCCTGCTCCCGAGTAGATGTGTGATTTTTCAAATGCTTTTAACCTTCATAACGATGGCCACTGGGTGCCTGAGATTCAGAAAATGGGTCTGTGCACTCAGTGTGTGCAGTATTTAACTGTGGGAATGAAAAACAAAATGCACTCTTCATTTTAAGAAAAGAACAATTTATTTTTCTCAAAATATTCGGTCAGCTACACGTGAACGTATATCTACGTGTGAAGTAGGAGTTTGTAGTAATCAGTCCTCGACCTGGAGTCGTATGTTGATCCATCAATCTTGTAGAAAGTACAGCACAGAGCGTAGAGTTATCTTATGCTCTGTATTGAAGCTGATGACCGCACAATGTGGCGAAACGTTTTTCTTAATAAAGATTCCCATATGTTGCATAAGTGTCTCAATCTTCAACTCGTCGGTTTCAAAACCATTTTATCACCATTGACTTATATGCTGAAGACAGGTGAGGTGAAGCAGTCATAGGATGATATCACAGTGGACAAACCCACACATGTGGAAGTAGGTCAGGCCTACAAGTCAGTCAGTGAAAATTCTCTGTATCAAGATCCCAGATGTTGCTTCCTCACCTGTCTACAGTATATAAGTCACTTATTCGCACATATGTATTCTTTTCAAAGATTGAGTGTTGGACAGCTACATCAACGTCAGTCTGAGGACTGATAACCTCAAACTCTGATCTTCACCATTCTTTGTATGATTCAAATCATTACTGTGTGGCAAGCTCCTCATTAAGACTACACAAGAATTATTTACACATGTCTAACTTATCGTCTATAAAGTTAATGAGATTTCGTAGTCTAGAATATAGTCATTAATCATAAAGTGAAAATATGTTTGCAAAACAAAAAGTTTTGCCTTAAAATAAAGTTAATCTTCCTTGTTTCTTTTTATTTATTGCATTCCCAACGACCTGATTTCTTGACTAGCTATAACTGAAATGTTCTTTGTAGCTCATTTCAGAGTGCTGTCCTGCTACCACAAGGACCGTAGTTGATCCCTCACCCATCATTGTTTATTCACTGACATCGTCTAGCCGGAGCTAGACGATGTTTCCTCATACCCCCGGGGCACCAGGCTTCTTTTCAAGAGTTATTTCATCAAATCTGACACATGCAGCGGACAGTCAAGAGATTTCGCATGCTTAACAATTCGCAAACAGGTGAAATTATTTACAAACGTATGCCGTCGAAGGTTTTAGTCCTGCTGTGGACATAGAGATAATATTATAAATAATTGTATGTAGTATAATAATATATATATATATATATATATATATATATATATATATATATATATATATATATATATATATATATATATATATATATATATATATATATATATATATATGCAAACAATCGCAGACGAGGGCGATCTTAACTTATACCAAGACAGAAGCCACGGGGGAATCTTTATCTCAAGTACTTTCACACTTCTCAAGATTACGTCGCTCCAGAGGCTGTGCAATGTTGCAGAAACGCTAAAGCAGGGGGCGAGTTCTCAGGATAGCGTAGTGGGAATGTGTCACCGGCCACTGATTACCCTGCTGGATTTGCTCTCTTGCAACATTACATATCTCCTGATGATGCACTGGGAAATTGTGAAAATGCTTGAGCTAAAGATTTTCCCCCTCCAATGGCTTGTCTTATATATATATATATATATATATATATATATATATATATATATATATATATATATATATATATATATATATATATATGCAGGAACAACCACTATGAAATAGTGGTTGTCTTGCCATATTTTGATATCACCTGTTTACTGTGATGTTTTTGCATATATATATATATATATATATATATATATATATATATATATATATATATATATATAGCAACATATATATATATATATATATATTATTGTACCACGAACGAAGTGGTATTGATCAATAACAACACTGCGACTAGCCAAGGACTCGAACCCATGTTTTTGGCTCGCCTCATGGTTGAGCAAGAAAACCACATGATACATAACCCCACAGGACCGCCCGTCCACAAAATCACGCACCCAGCAGGGAGGCTGGGTGTTTTACCTAATCCGAGGACATACGGCGGTGGTGTATGGTGCCTCTGAGCTGGTGTTTGTCCCGTTTTGGTGCACTGGCCTCAGCAATCTTCATTTTTTTATAAATAATGCTTCACGAACGAGTGGTATTAAATAACAACACTGTTGCTCTGCTGGGTGTGTGATTCTTTGGTGGTCTGGCGGAGTTGCAGGCGTCATGTGGTTTCGCTCACCATAAAGGCGGGCCAAACAACATTGGTTCGAGTGATTTGCTGGTCACCCAGTGTTGTTATTAATACCACTCGTTTCGTGGGTACACTAATATAAAAATACTGCTTGTTGAGGCTAGTACAAACGGGGATTAGAATGAGGTGGCTCAGAGGCACCACACCGTATGTCCTCGGATCACATTAAAACACCTAGTTCTGCTGGGTGCGTGATTCTGGTTGGATTTGGTGGTCCTGTAGTTAGAGTGTCATGAGATTTTCGCTCAACATGAGCTGGCCAAAATAACAAAAGGAGTTCGAGTCCTTGGCTAGTCGCAGTGTTATTATTGATATAAATAAATATATATATATATATATATATATATATATATATATATATATATATATATATATGTGTATATATATATATATATATATATATATATATATATATATATATATATATATATATATATATATAAAGATAGCATATACAAGTACACAGAATTGAGAGATACATGTCTAGTACATATTATTATACTGTCACTGATTTATAATGCAAAATCTCATCCCAGCTCTTCCAGGCTGGTGCGTGCCAGAATACAGCATGAAATTTACCTCAGACAGCAGCGAGTCGCTGGAACAAGAAAACTAAGCTGCCACTGGTCCTAGGTACCCTGTTGGGTCTTTTGCCCAGCTCCTTGAGGAACTTAGGTACCATCTTTATATATATATATATATATATATATATATATATATATATATATATATATATATATATATATATATATACATATATATATATATATATATATATATATATATATATATATATATATATATATATTTATTTATATCAATAACAACACTGCATTAGCCAAGGACTCCGAACCCTTATTTTGGCCAGCCTCATGTTGAGCGAAAATCTCATGACACTCTAACCACAGGACCACCGATCTCCAACCAGAATCACGCACCCAGCAGAACTAGGTGTTTTACCGTGATCCGAGGACATACGGTGGTGTGGAGTTGCCTCTGAATAATTTCATTCAATCGTTTGGTGTACTAGCCTCAACAAGCAGTATTTTTATATTAGTGTACCCACGGACAGTGGTATTAATAACAACACTGCGACTAGCAATCCTCAGGGCAATATTTGTTTTAAGCGCCTTGAGTGAGCGAAAACCACGCAACGCTCTAACCCACAGGACCGCAAGAATCACACACCCAGCAGAGCAACAGTGTTGTTATTTATCAGCTTCCCTCGTTCGTGGGCACATTTATAAATGATTGTTGAGGCTGGAGTACTTAGGCAGGGATTAAAATGAAATTGGCTCAGAGGCACCTGCACCTGTATGTGATCAAGGTAAAAAACACCCTAGCTCTGCTGGGTGCGTAGTCTGGAGCTTTATTGGTCATGAGTTAGTGCATCATGGTTTCGCTCATATGAAGGCGGGCAAAACATGGGTTCGAGTCCTTGGCTAATCGATGTTATTATCAAATCAATATAGATACAATAATATATATATATATATATATATATATATATATATATATATATATATATATATATATATATATATATATAATATATATATATATATGCAAAAGATCTGATAAACAGGTGATATCAAAATACCAAGACAACCACTATTTTCATGAGTAGTTTTGTCTTGCACGCTATATATATATATATATATATATATATATATATATATATATATATATATATATATATATATATATATAGAACCAATAAATCTTTAGCTCAAGTACTTTGCACTTCTCAATTGCATCATCAGGAGATATGTAATGTTGCAAGAGAGCAACTAAAGCAGGGTAACCGTGGCCGGTGACATTCCCACTGCGCTACTCTGAGAACTCGCTCCCTGCTTTGGTTATCTCTTGCAACATTGCACAGCTCATGATAGCGCACTGAGAAGTGTAAAAGTACTTGGGTAAAAATTCCCCCGTGGCTTGTCTTGCATAGTTAAGATCGCCCGTCTGCGATTGTTTGCATATATATATATATATATATATATATATATATATATATATATATATATATATATATATATATATATATATATATATATATATATATATATATATATATATCTTATATACATACAGTTATTTACAAATATTGTCTCTTCGATACAGCAGGACTCGAACCTCTGGACGTAAGCAATGACTATAAATAGTATTGCGATTGGTAAGGCATGCAGAAATCTCTTTGACTGTCCGCTGCATGTCAGAGTTTACATTGAATAACTCTGAAAAGCTGGTGCAGGGTATGAGAACATCGTCTAGCTCCGGCTAGGTTTGATGTCAGTGAACAATGATGGGTGGAGGGATGTTCCCGGTCCTTGTGGTAGCAGGACAGCCTCTGAAAATAGTACAAAGGCATTTCATTATAAGCTTAATGAAAATCATTTGTTTAAATGCAATAAGCAAAAAGAAACAAGGAAGATTAACTTTTATTTTAAGGCAAACTTTTTGTTTTGGTAAACATATTTTCATATGATTAGCGGCTATATTCTAGACTACGAAATCGTAACTTTATAGACGATAAGTTAGACATGTGCAACACTTGTGTATCTTTTAATGAGGAAACGTTCCTTTGGTGGCTTCATCCAGTCATACAAAGAATGGTGAAGATCAGAGTTTGGGGTTATCAGTCCCTCAGACTGACGTTGAGGTATAGTCAGTCCATCAATCTTGAAAAGATACAACATATGTGCGAATAAGTGACTTATATGCTGTAGACAGGTGAGGATGAAGCAACATCTTCAGGATCTTGATACGAATTCTTCATGACTGACATAGGCCTGACCTACTTCCACATAGGTTTGTCACTGTGATATGCACCCCTATGGTTCTTCACCCTCTGTCTTCAGCATATACTAGAGTCCTTGTGATAAATGGTTTTCTGAAAACCGACGAGTTGAAGATTGAGACACTTATACAACATATGGGAATCTTTATTAGAAAACGTTTCGCCACACAGTGGCTTCATCAGTCAATACAGTATATGAACGCTACGCTCTGTGCTGTACTTTCTACAAGATTGATGGACTGAACACATCGACTCCAGTCGAGGACTGAACCACCACAAACTCCTACTCTCCGCGTAGATATACGTTCCGTGCGTAGCTGACCGAATATTTTGAAAAAAAATAAATTATTTCTTTCTTTAAAATGAAGAAGTGCATTTTGTTTTTCTTCCACAAGTTGTAATACTGCACACACTGGTACGGACCCATTTCTAATCTCTAGGGCAATGGGCTTATCGTTCATAAGGTTAAAAACATTGAAAAAAGACAATGCATCTCTACGTTCGAACTGAGTACGCACGCGAACGTATATCTACGTGTGGACAGTTTAAGGGTTAATAAAGATTTCCCATATGTTGCATGTGTCTCAATCTTCTTCATAAGTACTTCTTCTGCACATATTCTGTATTCTTTACAAGATTGATGGGCTAGTACACCTACTCAAGGCTGAGGGACTAGTTACACTCAAACTCCTCTGTTCTTCACCATTCTCTTTTTGTATGGATTTGATGAAGCCACTGTGTGGCCTAAACGTTTCCTCAACAAAAATACCCAAGTGTGTGCATATGTGTCTAATTTATCAAAAGAGATTTGGACAAATATATGGATGGGAGGTTGGAGTTTGATTGGTGTCGTGGGTAGGGAAGTAAATTCTTGGGTAGCTTTAGGTGGTGCCGCCTTGTGCAGGACCAATGACATTCTTCAGTGTTCCTCCATCTTATGTCTTTATATTCAATAAGTTTTTAGCTTATTCTATGTGCTTAATTCTGACCTATAAATCTGGTTTCAACTGAGGGAATGATTTGTCAATAAACATTGTGGCTGGATGCAATCTTTTATTTATTGTGTTTGAGGATCAGTTGCTTAGTGTATATTTGTTGACAAGCTATAAACATTACATTTAAATTTACGTGCAGTCCAATTTGATGTATTATTATTTTTGAAATTTATCGCTCATTTATTCCTTTCTTTAGTATTATGGACACAACATGCGATCCTCTAAATCGTTTGTATTTGGGATATTTACGATACTCTACTTTCAAATATTACATATACAAACGGCTTAGTACATGTAGGCAAGAAGTTTTTCCTTAGCAATGCCGGAATTTCTGTAAAAATGTCACTAAATACAAATTCTATAAATAACAAAAAAATTGATTGATGTAAGATAATTATTTGAAAAGTCTTCCTGGTACGTAAGTCATTTTCGTGAGTTAATAATTTTTGCTTTTACGAATAAATTAGATTCGATATCATTTCCTGACAGTCCTACGATAGTCAATTTGTCGTATAGCCTGTGTCGCTGGGTCTTGGGATTCACCTTTAGGATCGGCTGTTTTACTTGAAAGGTGTTTGGAAGAGCACTATGTGTAGTTCAGAACATTTCTGGAAACGTTTCTACAGTGACTTCTTCTGTCTAATACAGAGATAACTGCAGAAACGAAGTATACATGACAATAAGAATCATGTGGAATAAAAGGGGTGGTATTAGTAGTAGTAGTAGTAGTAGTAGTAGTAGTAGTGGTATTGTAGCAGCAGCAGCAGTAACGGTGGTGGTAGTAGTGATAGTAGTAGTAGTAGTAGTAGTTGGTAGTAGTAGTATTAGTAGTAGTAGTAGCAGTAGTAGTGCTGGTGTGGCGAAATGGGTTGGGTTTCTGAAAAAAACTGTCAGCATCTTAATAGCGATGGAACAACCTGCGCAGATCTTGGTAGTCTCAGTGCCGCTTTCGGACTTTGATGGTGGTTGCGACAGCAGTAGGGAGAAACATCTGCTCTGCGAGGCCGTCTTTAATCTTCTTCCTTAATGACTATTCTAGCCTCCTGCTTCAGTGTCAACATCGTCCCTGTGTTGGGCTTTTATAGCTTTACTGGCTTCGTGATTACAGGCTTTCTTCGTGTTCCCTGGTCTGTGTCGGAGATCTGCCTGTTCTCCACGCCGCCTGCCTCTGCCCTACACATGGTAACAGCATGCTCCTGCCACTATTAGTCATTCTTTGGGTTTCTGCACTAAAGATTCTGGCAGCGAGGCGTGAGTAGCAAGTTTCTGTCAGGAATTTAGAAACGTTGTAACAACATCGCCTTATGGAAAGTAAAAACAGCGGCGCAGAGGAATCCTTCAACTGTAATCGTGTTATTCGCGATATGCATGGCGCGTGAGAACAGTCACATATGCATCGGGTGAAATGCGTGCGTCTCGCATTCATCACAGAGAACAGCGGACAAATCAGGTCAGAAGCACAAATACCCTGCCTTCTGTCATGGTGAAGAAATGTACAGTAGACTTTGTTATTTGTGTGGGCGTCAGAAATGGTGGTGTCCTCTCTAGGTGATGGTGTTGGGGCTGTCTCACCTACTCTAGAGGTTTTGGTACAGCAAATAGCATCAGCATTTCACGGAACAGAATGCCATACTCGTTCCTGAACCACTCTGTAAAATGAACCCTTGAACATTCAGATCATGTCTGAACAGTGACTTGAGGTTGGGAATTGACAGAAATTACCTTTGGATGCTGAGGAGCCTGTGCCGACAGTAATAGTAAAACGCACGAGCAAATCACTCTTATTTTGTAATAACATTATCTTCCATGCACAACAGCATCAGTGAATGATTGACTTGGGGGAATACTCACCATAAGAAGCAGGCTTAGTATCGTACTTCCTGCATGGGCAGACTAATATATAGAGCTTGAACAGCACTGTCAATACTCTGAGCAGACACTAGACTCACCATGAAACGAACGCTCGTCAAGCCAAGCAGGCAGCTAGATCATGCTATCAGGCTGGAACAGCACAGTCAATACTCACCATGGCGGGCCGTCAGTACTCGCAAAGACGCTGTGCAATGCCATGGGTGCATGGCAGCTTCGTCAATACTCACCATGGAAACAGACCTTCGTCAATACCTGAAGCAGACAGCCTATCATGCTCACCATGGAAGCAGGCCTTTAATGTGTGCCATAGAGGCGGAGCCTTCGTCAATACCATGAAACAGACGCTGTCAATACTCATATGAAACAGACCTTTGTCAATACTCACCACGAACAGACAGCCCTAGGTAGCTCTTTCATGGGGCGAACCTTCATCAGCTCTGCAGAGGACTGGAGCAGCTATCAGTACTCACCATGAAACAGACAGCTAGATCAGCTGCATGGGCAACCGTCAGCCTTTCACCAGAAGCGAGCCTTCTCAGCTCTACTCACCATAAATACTCACCATAAAACGAACCTTCAAATCAATGCTCGCATAGAGCTTAATAAAGTAATGGTTGCGATTCACTAGCTCTTGCACCCTTTCCAGGTTTAAGCTCCATTTTTGTGAAACTCAGCACATAATGTGTACACCAACGCATTGGAGAATTGTTCCAATTGATGAAGAGCAACAGTGAAAAAATGTTTTTAAAGTGTTTGCATGCATGTTGAAAACTATTTCAAAATAAAATAGAAAGTGGGAAGAAGCGATCTGAGATTGGGAAGAGACACGTGGCAGAGACTGCCGGGTTAAGTTCTGAAAATTACTGGGTAAATGACCATTGAAGTGAAGGACGAGAACTGGAGAGATGAATGGGGCTGACACGAGAAGATTCTGATGGACTGCAGGGAGCCGTGAGAAATAAGGATTTATTAGAGAGGCGAGGAAAACACAAAGTAAGGATGAACGTGAAGATGAGATGAAGTAAGGATAAAGCAACTAGAATGGATGAGATAATTAAGATTATGATGTTGAACGAGAATATATATTTTTGAAATTGTTGAATAAATTACTGTTTAATTTACACCAAATAAGATATAAGTGCAAAGACACAGTGGAAGGATGGTGCATAACTCCATTAACACAAAAATATGGGAGAAATTATAAAAGAGTATGGAGCTGGTTTGCTAGAGCATACTTGTTAATTAATTATAACAGAGGATTAATTTAAACTGAATGGAGTTGATGAAAAAAAGGTCATGCGTCATCGAAAAAAATGTTTTTTCCTGTTTACTTAATATTTGTCTTCTGTGTTACTTCTGATTTGTTTCTTTTATGTGCGTTTGGTCTTTGGACTGCGTTTTGGTTTTCCCAAGTATTAGTCATCGGGATATTGTCATCAATTCCCCTTATTGTAATAGGGGTCTTCTGTTTCCCTTTTACTGTACTTTCTTTTATGTACTGTACTCTTCTGTGTTACTTCTGCTTCTGTGTTCTGTACTGTTCAGAACGCCACAATATTTTATTATCTAGTGATTTTGATCATATAGTGTACTTAAGCTTTCACAACATAAACATTATATATAGATTCTGGAGTAAGACAGAGCATGACTTGACTTATTACATAAGAGTGGACAGCTGGTATCATAAACCCAACAATTCATCTGTCACCAATATCAGTGTAAAATACTGGACATATGCATTGAATTTTGAGTAGTGTGTGTGTGTTGTGTGTGTTACCATTTTGTCCTAGGCACTGTCATTAGACACTAGGCCTGTTGTATATGCGTGCTATGTGTTAGTGTGTGTGTTTGTGTGTACTCACCTAGTTGTACTCACCAGTTGTGGTTGCAGGGATCGAGTCATAGCTCCTGGCCCCGCCTCTTCACTGGCCGCTACTGGGTCACTCTTCCTGCGCCATGAGCTTATCATACCTCTGCTTAAAAAGCTATGTATGGAGCCTCGACTACATCCTTCCTAAACTATTCCACTTCCCGACCACTTGGACTGAAGAATACTCCTAACATCCTGTAACATCTGAGTCTTCAGCTCCAACTGTGTCCCCTTGTTGCTGTGTCCCATCTCTGGAACATTCTGTCTCTGTCCACTTTGTCAATTCCTCTCAGTATCTTATATGTTGTTATCATATCAACCCTATCTCCTGTCCTCCAGTGTCGTCAGGTCAATTTTCCTTAACCTCTCCTCATAGGACATACCCCTTAGCTCCGGGACTAGTCTTGTTGCAAACCTTGCACTTTCTCGAGCTCTTCACGTGCTTGCTAGGTATGGGTTCCAAACTGGTGCTGCATACTATAGTATGGGCTAACTCACAGTGTACAGGGTCTGAACGATTCTTTATTAAGATGTCGGAATGTGTTCTTTGGTTTGCTAGGCGCCCGTATGCTGCAGCAATTATTTGGTTGATGTGCCTCAGGGCATGTTCGGTGTTATACTCACCCCAAGATCTTTTCCTTGACTGAGGTTTGCAGTCTCTGGCCCCCTAGACTGTAATCGTTCAGTTCTTTGCCCTTTCCCAATCTTCATGACTTGCACTTGGTGGGTTGAACTCCAGGGAGCCAGTTGTTGGACCAGGCGCAGCCTGTCCAGATCCTGTAGTTCCTGCCTGGTCCTCGTCGAATGAATTTCTCATCAACTTCAATCATCTGCAAACAGGGACACTTCGAATCTATTCCTTCCGTCATGTCGTTCACAAATACCAGAAACAGCACTGGTCCAGAACTGACCCTGTGGAACCCCGCTCGTCACCGGCACCCTCTGACACCTCACCACGTACTCATGACTCTGCTGTCTTCCTGACAGGTATTCCCTGATCCATTGTAGTGCCTTCCCTGTTACCCCTGCCTGGTCCTCCAGCTTCTGCACTAATCTCTTGTGTGGAATTGTGTCAAACACCTTTTACAATCCAAGAATCTGCAATCTACCCACCCTCTCTTGTCTTATTGCCTCACCCTGTCGTAGAACTCCAGTAGGTTTGTGACAGATTTCCGTCCCTGAAAACCGTGTTGGCCATCGTTGATACGCTCATTCCTTTCTAGGTGCTCCACCACTCTTCTCCTGACTATCTTCTCATGACCTTGCATACTATACATGTCAGGGACACTGGTCTGTAGTTTAGTGCTACGTTCCTGTCTCCTTTAAAAATTGGAACTACATTTGCTGTCTTTCATACCTCAGGTAGTTGCCCTGTTTCGATAGATGTGTTGAAGATCGTTGTTAGGGTACACATAACTCCTCTGCTCCCTCTCCAGGACCCATGGAGAGATGTTATCCGGCCCCATCGCCTTTGAGGTATCTAGCTCGCTTAGTAGCCTCTTCACTTCCTCCTCAGTTGTGTGTGGTGTTGTGTCCAGCACTTGATGGTGTACCCTACCTCTAATTCCTTCTGGAGTCCCTTCTATCTCCTCTGTGAACACCTCTTTGAATCTCATGTTGAGCTCCTCACACACTTCATGGTCATTTCTTGTGACCTCCCCTCATACCTTCCTCAGCCTGATTACCTGGTCCTTGACTGTTGTTCTCCTCCTGATGTGGCTGTACAGCAGCTTTGGGTCATATTTGGCTTTCGCTGCTATGTCATTGTCGTACTGTCTTTGTCTCGTGTGTGTTTGTGTGTGTGTTTGTGTGTGTGTGTGTGTGTGTGTGTGTGTGTGTGTGTGTGTGTGTGTGTGTGGTGTGTGTGTGCTCACATAGTTGTGGTTGCAGGGGTAGAGTCACAGCTCCTGGCCCCTGCCTCTTCACTGGTCGCTACGAGGTCACTCTTCCTGCTCCATGAGCTTTATCATACCTCTTCTTAAAGCTATGTATGGATCCTGCTTCCACTACATTTCTTCCCAGACTATTCCCACTTCTGACAACTCCGTGACTGAAGAAATACTTTCTAGCATCCCTGTGATTCATCTGAGTCTTCAACCTCATGGGACCCCTTGTTGCTGTGTCCCATCTCTCGAACATCCTGTCTCTGTCTTTGTCAATTCCTCTCAGTATTTTATATGTCGTTATCATGTTTACTCTCTCTTCTCTCTCTTTCTTCTCTCTCTCTCTCTCTCTCTCTCTTCTCTCTCTCTCTTCATCTTCCAGTATAGTCAGGTCGATTTCCTTAACCTATCCTCGTAGGACATGTCCCTTAGCTCCGGGACTAGTATGTGTGTGTGTGTGTATGTGTACTCACCTAATTGTGGTTGCAGGGGTCGAGACTCAGCTCCTGGCCCCGCCTCTTCGCTGTCCGCTACTGGGTCTCTGCTCTCCCTGCTCCATGAGCTTTATCATACCTCGTCTTAAAACTATGTATGGTTCCTGCCTCCACTATATCTTTCTCTAGACTATTCCACTTCCTGACTACTCTGTGGCTGAAGAAATGCTTCCTAACATCCCTTTGACTCATCTGAGTCTTCAGCTTCTAGTTGTGTCCCCTTGTTTCTGTGTTCCCTCTCTGGAACATCCTGTCCCTGTCTACCTTGTCGATTCCCCGCAGTATTTTGTATGTCGTTATCATGTCTCCTCTGACCCTTCTTTCCTCCAGTGTTGTTAGTCCTATTTCCTCAACCTTTCTTCATAGGACAGACCCCTGAGTTGTGTGTGTGTGTGTGTGTGTGTGTGTGTGTCTGACCCAACAATTAATATTTGCACCAATAGCTCATTACAGTTGTGACATGGTGTGGTTACATATTGTTCATTACTTTATACTTTGTTCATGATTTTAACCATGTATAAACGTAAGTAAGTAAATTTACTTACTTACATGATTCATTACCTTTGAAACTTGTGAGTTCATTACCTTTGTACCTTGTTCAGCTATTAAAACTTTGGGGCCCAGTCTCTGGACCCATTATGTACCTCTGTAATCTGTAAATACATTTGTAACTTGTCATGATTGTGACCAGATCAACCTGAGTTCATTACCTTTGTAACTTGTTCAGCTATCAAAACTTTGAGGCCCAGTCCCTGTACCCATTATGTACCTCTGTAATATTTTGACTACCACCCACATAATAAAGATATTAAACTAACTCTACACAACATTACACTATCACTATATAGTACACTATATTATCACTCACTATATGGTGCCTATGAGAACATTCATATGGTGAATAAATAAACTCAGTTGAATGAATTTAGTTATTCCCCGCTGGCCTAGTGGTTAACACATCCTTCTGGAGATTTACAACTCCAAGCAACGCGGGTTCGAGCCCCGCCTTTATCCTTATTTGTGTTTAGTTAGTGAGTTTAAGATAATGGACGTCGAAGTAATTGGTTACTATCACCCTCTCCTGGAGGCCACCAAACCACTGCTTGATCGTGATATCAAAGCCATTCTTAAGAATACGCCTCGGCCATTCTTAAGAATACGCCTCGGGCATTCGGTAAAAGATGCGAAGTAGTGTTCAGCGACGAACTACTTTGCGGGCATCTTGTACCCAAGGGTGATGGCCGCTTAGTTCTGATGAGGAATGAACGTCACATTGTTTCGTTCTACCTCTGCATGGATGGGACCTTACTCTACTATGATGGTGGAGATTCTGAGAGCGCCCTCAAAATGATAATTGAGTACTACAAGAAGTACCCCTGCTTCAGAAGACTACTAACTGTTGGTGAAGTAACACAGTACAGCGGTACCTGCACGTACCAAGCACTATTCTCCATGGATATAGTTGTTAGTTCCGGGCTCACGGACCCCGATGACATCCGCCGCTGGTTCACAATTAGAATGAAGTATTTACCAAATAAACTTACGTGTACTTAATAAGGCCTGGGAGAAGTTGATGTTTGACATTGTGTGTGTGTGTGTGTGTGTGTGTGTGTACTCACCTAGTTGTGGTTGCAGGGGTCGATTCATAGCTCCTGGCCCCGCCTCTTAACTGGCCACTACTGGGTCACTATCCCTGCGCCATGAGCTTTATCATACCTCTTCTTAAAGCTATGTATGGAGCCTGCCTCCACTACATCACTTCCTAAACTATTCCACTTCCCGACCACTCTGTGACTGAAGAAATACTTCCTAACATCTCTGTGATTCATCTGAGTCTTCAACTTCCAACTGTGTCCCCTTGTTGCTGTGTCCCATCTCTGGAACATTCTGTCTCTGTCCACTTTGTCAATTCCTCTCAGTATCTTATATGTTGTTATCATGTCTTCCCCATCTCTCCTGTCCTCCAGTGTCGTCAGGTCGATTTCCCTTAACCTCACCTCGTAGGACATACCCCTTAGCTCCGGGACTAGTCTTGTTGCAAACCTTTGTATTTTCTCGAGCTTCTTCACGTGCTTGGCTAGGTGTGGGTTCAAAACTGGTGCAGCATACTCCAGTATGGGCCTAACGTACACAGTATACAGGGTCCTGAACGATTCTTTATGTGTGTGTGTGTGTGTACTCACCTAATTGTGGTTGCAGGGGTCGAGACTCAGCTCCTGGCCCCGCCTCTTCGCTGTCCGCTACTGGGTCTTTGCTCTCCCTGCTCCATGAGTTTTATCATACCTTGTCTTAAAACTATGTATGGTTCCCGCCTCCACTATATCGTTCGCTAGACTATTCCACTTCCTAACTACTCTATGGCTGAAGAAGTGCTTCCTAACATCCCTTTGACTCATCTGAGTCTTCAGCTTCCAGTTTTGTCCCCTTGTTTCTGTGTTCCCTCTCTGGAACATCCTGTCACTATCTACCTTTTCAATTCCCCGCAGTATTTTGTATGTCGTTATCATGTCTCCTCTAACCCTTCTGTCCTCCAGTGTTGTTAGTCCTATTTCCCTCAACCTAGCCTTGTCGCAAACCTTTGCACTTTCTCTAATTTCTTGACATGCTTGACCAGGTGTGGGTTCCAGACTGGTGTTGCATACTCTAGTATGGGCCTGACGTACACGGTGTACAGTGTCTTGAACGATTCCTTGTTAAGGTAACGGAACGCTAATCTTAGGTTTGCCAGTCGCCCATATGCTGCCGCAGTTATCTGGTTGATGTGTGTTTCCGGAGACGTGCTTGGCGTTATACTCACCCCAAGGTCTTTCTCCTTTGATGAGATTTGTAGCCTTTGTCCACCTAGCCTGTACTCTGTCAGCGGTCTTCTTTGCCCTTCTCCGATCTTCATGACTTTGGATTTGTGTGTGTGTGTTAGAGAGAGGAGAGAGAGAGAGAGAGTGTGTGTGTGTGTGTGTGTACTCACTCAATTGTACTCACCTAATTGTGGTTGCAGGGGTCGAGTCTCAGCTCCTGGCCCCGCCTCTTCGCTGTCTGCTACTGGGTCTCTGCTCTCCCTGCTCCATGAGCTTTATCATACCTTGTCATACCTTGTATGGTTCCTGCCTCCACTATATCTTTCTCTAGACTATTCCACTTCCTGACTACTCTGTGGCTGAAGAAATGCTTCCTGACATCCCTTTGACTCATCTGAGTCTTCAGCTTCCAGTTGTGTCCCCTTGTTTCTGTGTTCCCTCTCTGAAACATCCTGTCACTGTCTACCTTGTCAATTCCCCGCAGTATTTTGTATGTCGTTATCATGTCTCCTCTGACCCTTCTTTCCTCCAGTGTTGTTAGTGTGTGTGTGTGTGTGTGTGTGTGTGTGTGTGTGTGTGTGTGTAAGTGTGTGTGTGAGTGTGAGTGAGTGTGTGTGTGTGAGTGTGTGTGTGTGTACTCACCTAATTGTACTCACCTAATTGTGGTTGCAGGGGTCGAGACTCAGCTCCTGGCCCCGCCTCTTCGCTGTCCGCTACTGGGTCTCAGGTCTCCCTGCTCCATGAGCTTTATCATACCTCGTCTTAAAACTATGTATGGTTCCTGCCTCCACTATATCTTTCTGTGTGTGTGTGTGTGTGTGTGTGTGTGTGTGTGTGTGTGTGTATAGTGTGTGTGTGAGTGTGAGTGAGTGTGTGTGTGTGAATGTGTGTGTGTGTGTGTGTGTGTGTGTGTGTGTACTCACCTATTTGTACTTACCTATTTGTGGTTGCAGGGGTCGAGTCATAGCTCCTGGCCCCGCCTCTTCACTGATTGCTACTAGGTCCTCTCTCTCCCAGCTCCATGAGCTTTATCAAACCTAGTCTTAAAACTATTTATGGTTCCTGCCTCCACTATGTCGCTTTCTAAGCTATTCCACTTCCTGACAACTCTATGACTGAAGAAATACTTCCTAACATCCCTTTGACTCATAGGAGTCTTCAACTTCCAATTGTGACCCCTTGTTTCTGTGTCCCCTCTCTGGAACATCTTGTCTCTGTCCACCTTATCTATTCCTCGCAGTATTTTATATGTCGTTATCATGTCTCCCCTAACCCTCCTGTCCTCTAGTGTCGTCAGGCCGATTTCCCTTAACCTTTCTTCGTAGGACAATCCCCTTAGCTCTGGGACTAGTCTTGTTGCAAACCTTTGCACTTTCTCTAATTTCTTTACGTGCTTGACCAGGTGTGGGTTCCAAACTGGTGCTGCATACTCCAGTATGGGCCTGACGTATATGGTATACATAGTCTTGAACGATTCCTTGTTAAGGTAACGGAACGCTAATCTTAGGTTTGCCAGCCGCCCGTATGCTGCAGCAGTTATCTGATTGATGTGTGCCTCAGGAGATGTGCTCGGTATTATACTCACCCCAAGATCTTTTTCTTTGAGTGAGGTTTGCAGTCTTTGGCCACCTAGACTATACTCTGTCTGCGGTCTTCTTTGCCCTTCCCCGATATTCATGACTTTACATTTGGCAGGGTTAAATTCAAGGAGCCAGTTACTGGACCAGGCTTGTAGCCTGTCCATGTCTCTTTGTAGTCCTGCCTGATCCTCGACTGATTTGATTCTTCTCATTAACTTCACATCATCTGCAAACAGGGACACTTCTGAGTCTATCCCTTCCGTTATGTCATTCACATATACCAAAAACAGTACAGGTCCTAGGACTGACCCTTGTGGAACTCCACTCGTCACAGATGCCCACTCTGACATCTCGTCACGTACCATGACTCGTTGTTGCCTCCTGTCAGATATTCTCTGATCCATTGCAGTGCTTTTCCTGTTACGTGTGCCTGATCCTCTAGCTTTTGCATTAACCTCTTGTGAGGAACTGTGTCGAACGCCTTCTTGCAGTCCCAAAAATGCAGTCTATCCACCCTCTCTCTCGTGTCTTACTTCTGTTACCTTGTCATAAAACTCCAGTAGGTTTGTGACACAGGATTTTCCTTCCTGAAACCGTGCTGGTTGTCGTTTATAAGCTTGTGTCTTTCTAGGTGCTCCACCACTCTCCTCCTGATGATCTTCTCCATGACTTTGCATACTATACACGTCAGTGACACAGGTCTGTAGTTTAATGCCTCGTGTCTGTCTCCTTTCTTAAAAATTGGGACTACATTTGCCATCTTCCACACCTCAGGTAGTTGCCCAGTTTCAATGGATGTGTTGAAGATTTGTGTTAGTGGCACACACAACATCTCTGCTCCTCTCTAAGGACCCATGGAGAAATGTTGTCCGGTCCCACCGCTTTTGAGGTATCGAGTTCACATAGCAGCTTCTTCACCTCCTCCTCGGTTGTGTGTATTTCATCCAGCACTTGTTGGTATACCTCCCTATTCTGAATTCCTGGAGTCCTTCCTGTCTCCTGTGTAAATACTTCTTAAATCTCATGTTGAGCTCCTCACATACCTCTTGGTCGTTTATTGTGAACTCCCACCTTCCTTTCTCAGCCTGATTACCTGGTCCTTGACTATTGTTTTCCTCCTGATGTGGCTATACAACAGCTTCGGGTCAGACTTGACTTTTGATGCTATATCATTTTCATATTGTCGCTGAGCCTCCCTTCTTACCTGTGCATATTCGTTTCTGGCTCTTCGGCTAATCTCTTTATTTTCCTGGGTCCTTTGTCTTCTGTACTTTTTCCATTCTCTATTACACTTACTTTTTGCCTCCCTACACCTCTGGGTGAACCAAGGACTCGCTCTGGTCTTCCCATTACTTCTGTTTCCCTTGGGGACAAACCTCTCCTCTGCCTCTTTGTGTGTGGGTGTGTGTGTGTGTGTGTGGGTGTAAGTGTGTGTGTGAGTGTGAGTGAGTGTGAGTGAGTGTGTGTGTGTGAGTGTGTGTGTGTGTGTGTGTGTGTGTGGGTGTGTGTGTGTGTGTGTGTGTGTAAGTGTGTGTGTGAGTGTGAGTGAGTGTGAGTGAGTGTGTGTGTGTGAGTGTGTGTGTGTGTTTGTGTGTGTGTGTGTGTGTGTGTGTGTGTGTGTGTGGTGTGTGTGTGTGTGTATGTGTGTGTGTGTGTGTGTGTGTGTGTGTAAGTGTGTGTGTGAGTGTGAGTGAGTGTGAGTGAGTGTGTGTGTGTGAGTGTGTGTGTGTGTGTGTGTGTGTGTTTTTGTGTGTGTGTGTGTGTGTGTGTGTGTGTGTGTGTGTGTGTGTGTGTGTGTGTGGTCAACAGTATATCTTATCTCCCTTTTTATTCAATTTTCTCTCTTGTAAATCTTAAGTAAAGATGGTGACGGGTGATAATGGTGACTGGGAACAATGTGAAGGATCCACAACACCTTAGCCAGCTTACCTGAAGATGTAATTAGTAGTGTTTGTTCTAATAAACTGTTGCTCTTACCTCCAACATTGTTTATCTTTCTCCTCTCACATTTTAAGGAAAACTTGGAAAAAACATCGTGGAAATTCACAGGATAATGATTACTTTGAAATCTTTGAAAACTTTGAAAACTCGACAACACATTGAGGAAGATTCTGGTGTGTGTTCTATTAAATTATTGCTCTTACCTCTTACATTTTCTTTAGTGCCTTTTTTTTTTTTCTCTGAAATCGTAATTCATAAAAACGAAAAGCGATGTGGACACACATCGCTTTTGAGAGGGACCTACCTATGTCGGGCAGGTTCTTCTCAGCAGTCAACTTCAACATTTCTCACCTGACCTTCACGTCACTATGCTTCCTATATACTCATGAACTCTGCTCAGGTAGATCTCTTTGTCACTTGATAAAGCCCACTGTGTGGGCGAAACGTTGTCAATAAAGACTCTCATTATACAACATGTGTATCTACTTTACCATTGTGTGGGTATTGTATACCATTTATCTCACTGTTATGTTAATAGTTTATTAACAAAATGTAACGTAATATTACATAATAAAACATAATAATG
>WNWK01026105.1:0-27779 GCA_009830355.1 Cherax destructor
GAGGAATGTATATACACTCAGTGGCCACTTTATTTGATAATACTTCTAATACTGGTTAGGGTCCGACTTTGCCCCCAGAACTGCTTGAATTCTTCGTGGTATACGTTCAGCAGGGTAATGGAAATATTCCTTAGAGATCCCGGCCCATGTTGACATGATGACATCACGCAGTTGCTACAGATTTGTCGGCTGCATCTACTGTTGCAATACATCCCAAATGTGCACACCAAATTTTGACCCTGCTATGTGCACGAGTCGTGAGTCGTTAGACAAGGCAACGTTTTTCCAATCTTCAACTGACCAGTCTTGGTGAGCCTGTGCTCACTGTAGCCTCGGTTTCCTGTTCTTAGCTGACAAGAGTGGAACCCAGTGAAATCTTCTGCTGTAGCCCATCCACTTCAATGGTCGACGTGTTGTGTGTGCAGAGATGCTCTTCAACGCATCACTCTTGTAATACATTGAGTTCCTGTTTCCTTCCTGTCAGCTTGAATCAGTCTGGCCATTCTCCTTTGATCTCTCTCATTAACAAGACTCTTTTTCGCCCGCAGAACTGCTGCTCACTGGTTGTTGAGTGTTTTTCATGCCATTCTCTGTAAACTCTAGAATATTGTGCCTCAAAATCACAGATCAACAGTTTAGAATACTCAGAAAAAGAAAAACTCGTCTGGCACCAACAGCCTATCCACGGTTAAACTCAATTAGATCGCATTCCTATCCTCATCCTGATGTTCACTTTGAACAACTGAATCTCTTATGTTTGATTGTTTTTAGGCATTGAGATGCTGCCACTGATTCACTGATTAGATACTTTCATTACCGAGCAGGTGTACAGGTGTACCTAATAAAGTGGCCACTAAGAATAAATAAAATATAAATAAATAATAAAAATAATAATAAGTAAATATAAATATATATATTTATAACTGGTAGAGGTGAATCTCACTAGTTCGTAAATCAGTAACATAATACTATATAACAGGAAATATACGATGCACTGACAAGTTGCTTTAATTGTTTTAGGAATAAAAATATTCCTGTCTGTTGGTGAACACGTTATATGAAGCCTTTACGACCCTCGAAGTCGATAGCCTTTAAACCCAGTTAACTATCCTAACAAATTTCTGTACAAAATAAAAGTTATTTCTGTCTCTCTCGTCCTGGCAAGAAGCCATAACCATACATTCAGCTTTACGTCAAGCGGAAATTGAAGAGATTCCCGAGAAATATTTGCACCAGCTCTAAATAATCCCGAAAACTGATACATATTTCAACAAATGACATGTATACGGTGCCAGCAGTAAACGAAATTTTAAACTATTCCATTCTTTTCCCTCATTCCCTTCCATAAAACAAAGTATCGATGTTATGAAAATATATTGTCTTAATGGAGATATTGTGTGTATGATAAGCGAAGGAACACAGACACTATGGCAGAAAGATTTGATCCTTATGCTCGTCAGTAATTTTCATGCCAAAATATGCTGTCTTGATAAATTACAATAGATATAATTTTAGATACTTGGATCATTCTCTAGCATTCGTTCTCCCTTTTTTCTCTTGGTTTGTTGATCACGCGTTTTATCCGTCCTTGGTCTGTTCACCTTCTATATCTGGTAATATTTAACCCTTTGTATGTCTCTTGGTTCTCTCTGTCTACCAGTTCGTTCTTCTACAGGGTGGTTCAGTCTGTCAACGTTTCCTTTTTTCTCTTCCACTTCCTTCAAAACGAAAGCACCTATATATGGAACATCTGGAAGCCGAGCGATTTTCCACTATTATTCGCTCTTCTGTCACCTGGCTCCGTTATGTTGACGACATTCTCATCATAACTCCCAGACGCTTCAACGTTCAAGCTCTCCAACACAAGCTCAACCAGGTCGAGCCATCAATCCAGTTTACACTAGAAGAAGAAGTCGACAACACTCTTCCTTTCCTTGATGTTCTTCTCTGCAAAGCTGACCAAGAACTTCGTTTTAAAATCTATCGAAAACCTACCAACCAACACGATCTTCTCCACTTCTACTCTCACCACGACACCAAAACTAAACGTGGTGTAATTATAAGCTTTTTCCTGCGGGCACTCAGAATCTGCAGCAACGAGTTCCTTGAGAAAGAATGTTCACTAATTGAACAAGTATTTTCTAAACTTCACTATCCTCATCACTTCATTAGAGACTGCAAACGCCGGGCATATTATATCTTTAACACACCCAGAGAAGACACTGCCGAGAGGAGATACATAGTCCTCCCCACCAACTCCATTGCCAAACAATACCTCATTCCAAGTATCTACCTCCACATCCACCACCATCAAGAACATTACCAGTAACAGACAGGACAAGCTTCAATCCACGGCAGGGGTATACACAATCCCTTGTAATGACTGCAGCAATTTATACGTGGGCGAAACATCCAGAGACCTCCAAACACGTATTTCAGAACACCAGTACGCAGGCAGATCTGACGACCCAAGGAATGCCTGTGTTCAACACCGAAATTCACACAACCATTTAATCAACTACAGAAACGCAAGACTCATCGCCAGAGAAGACAACACTCAATACCGAAGAATCCTGGAGTCATCATTTATCTGTATATCCAACAACTTCAACCAGAACAACGGCTTCTATAACATAGCTGAACCTATTGCCAAGAAACTTCTTCATCGCTATCCCACATAACTACATACGCACCGGCCAGTCCAGTGCAGGTCCTCATCAGGTCCAACCTACCCAGCATTCTCCACCTGACTCCATCCTATAAACACTCAGGTACCTTTCACCCAGGTAGATCTGTTTGTGACTTGATAAAGCCCACTGTGTGGGCGAAACGTTGTCAATAAAGGATCACATTATACTGCTTATGTGTTTAGTTTTTCATCGACTGACTTTTTTTTATTTCTGACCTCCAAGGCAAAATCAAAACTACTCTTGAAATTGTGATGTTTGATGTTTCTCCTCACACCCGTCTTGTCTCGTCTCGCTGCTTCCAGTGTCTCTCCTCACACACGTCTTGTCTCGTCTCGCTGCTTACAGTGACTCTCCTCACTGGTAATAAGAAATGCTCTACCTTTTTTTTTTAGCCCTGTAACTTATCAATATCTTCAAATGTTACATATATCACCCGATATATGTCTGTCTGTCTGAGTGTCTAGTGTCTGTCTGAATTTCAGCTTCTCGGTCTCTCTCTCTCTCGTTTGGCCTCTCTCCCTCGGTCTCTCTCTCTCTCTCTCTCTCTCTCTCTCTCTCTCTCTCTCTCTCTCTCTCTCTCTCTCTCTCTCTCTCTCTCTCTCTCTCTCGTTTTACACAGGGTTTTGCAAGGTTAGGTTAATGATGCCTAACTTTATTTTCAAGCTTAGATCTGTTACCTACATCAGCTCATTTGAAAGCCTTTTTATTCTTATGAGACATACAAATAGGAAACAGGATGAAGTTGGAGCCATCTGTTGGCCAGCAATTTCATTTGATCAACTGACTTTATTTCATTGATATCATTATGCATGTTGTACGAACATGTTCCAGACTCGAGTCATGCAAGGAATAAATGATCTCAGAAGTAGCAATGTTCTGGAGAAGGTACAGTCAGAGTGAAGTTGCTGCTTGCTGCCCGTCTTGTTGTGTAGAAGAAGCTCACTTTTCGCTGTCCTCGGAGTGGAGCCAAGTGTGGTACTTTGATAATATTGGCCTTGTACATATCAGTAAGACCACCACATCCCTCCGTTGTTGAAGGCTCTGCTGAAATGACAGATCTATAAAGGCTGGGTCCATGCGAGAAATGAGCGTCTTGCTCTGTTCTCTACTCTGTCAAGAAGTCGCAGATGAGATGGGGGGGGGGGGGTCAGCAGTACAAGAGAGTGGAGCAGCATACTCAAGGTATGAGTGTAATTGTGCCTCGTATAGAATCTTGCAACCTCTACTGTGGAGCAGATGCGAGATGCGTCGATGTACTGTAAGCTTCCTGTCCGCCTTGTATGCAAGATTTTCAACTTGATTCTTTATGGTCAGCTTGGAGTCAAATTTCACCTCATGGATATCATCTTCGTCCCCAGGTACCAACACTCTCCCATTCATTCTTACTACTGCTCCGGCATGGCCATCATGGTGCCTAGAGACGATCAGCATTTGTGTCTTTTCAGGAGGAAATGTTACCTGCCATCGGCTGATGATTGATGTAGCTCAGAGCAGCTGGCATTTTTTCTTTTGGATAAGTAAATGTCGGAGTGCAGTCATCGGCATACGCATGGTATTCTGGGATGAGATGAAGAAGGTCATTGAAGTAGACATTCCATAACAATGGCCCAAACATACTTCCCTGTGGAACCCTTGCCCCAGTAGGATGATGATGGGGGGAGGGATGACAGGTGGACATGACTGTTGACACACTGAGTAGACAGTGACCCCAACAAGAGTAGAGATTCTGACGAACAGAGGTACTGGGATCCTCTGACCACCACAACACTTCTGAAGCAGTTGAGTCGCCAGTAGAGAACCCCATGAAACGATGGTGGGGTTATAACTGGGGAACGACTGCTAGACTAGTGTGTAGCTGATTGTGAGTCGACTACGAGTGGAAGGGGGACCAGTGTAGGTACAGACGTCAGATTGAATGAAAAATCTTTTCAAGATCAATGCTGCCTTTTTTATCTGGCCTGTGTCAGATGACCAGAGACGACAATCAAGGCTAAAAATAAATACAAAATTACACACCAATCGAGAAATCATTCACATGATAGGTGTATGGCCTTCAAAAGAAATGGTGAGGAACCGGGTTGCGGGGGCGTTGACCCCCGGAACAACCTCCATGTAGATAGATTTGTGCTGATGGGCATCATTGTGTGTGCTGCTCTGGATAATAAAGCTTTCTCGAGTTATTAACTAAAATTTTGCAGAAGCTAAAATTATCCGGAAATTTCAGGGTAATGCGAATGAGTTAAGATTTTAATAAGAACTATGAAAAACTAAAGAAAAAATATTTAATACTTGAGTAACCAGCAAAATATCCACAGCCAATGTTTGATTTGAGATTCAGAACATTACGTGGGTTTAAATATTAGTAGTAGTAATAGGTTTGTCAGAGATCCGTTAATTTACGAAGGCCCGAGAGAAGTAGAATACCCCGTAAGAATAGATCCTGTGATTAGCAAGTGTTGAAAATTTCAGGTCGATCTCAACAAACATTTTTAAGTTATTGCAGAGAAACGAAATCAAGCGAGAAGACAATTTTGAACCATTAAAAATATCATCCTCGTTGGTATTCATCAACACACCGCTAAGGTAATTGTTACGAAGATTGTAGTCAGATGAACTTAAATCTCTGCAAAATAAAATCATAATACGAATAAACACGGATACATTATTTGCATTAAAGAGGTATCATTAGCTTCGTTTGATTTGAGATTCATAACGTTACGTGGGTTTATATACTAGGAGTAGTAATGTTGTACATGAATGGTATACAATACAGACAAGAAGAAATAATAGTAGGAATCAACGTTTCTCCTGCCATTCCCTCTGCTCCAGTATTCCGAAGTGTAGAAGCTTGTTTGACAAGCGCAAAACTGTTCCATGAGCGAAGCGCTGATAAACAGGAGTCAGGGTACAAGTCAAATTTTCATCAGAATTAGTATGTGGTATAATTGATGTGTAGGTGAAAGAGCGCTGAAGTGACGGGACATTTTCAGAGTGGGGGAGTAATTAGAAGGGAGTGGGAAACGAATTCAGGGACTGTAACAAGAGTGTAGATGCTATTTGGAGAGGTCTGTGAGTGCATGACGCACTAAGTTTTGAGATTAGTTGGAAAAGAGTTAGAGTAAATTGATGAAGTGTTGGGACTCTCCACACTAAGACTAGCTGGACTCTCCACACTAACACTAGCTGGACTCTCCACACTAAAACTGGCTGGACTCTCCACACTAACACTAGCTGGACTCTCCACACTAACACTGGCTGGACTCTCCACACTAACACTGGCTGGACTCTCCACACTAACACTAGCTGGACTCTCCACACTAACACTGGCTGGACTCTCCACTAGACACTGACTGTCACACTAGCACTGAACTGGACTCTCCACTAACCTGATGGCTCCTGCCCCAACACCTGGACTCTCACACTTATGGTCTCACGAACTGACTAGTCACACTGATTTCACAGCCCTAATCAAGCTGGACTCGTCACACTTACTGGATTCAACACACCAGGTCACACTAATTAGGCTCCTCACTCTGAGTCACACTAGCTGAACTTTTCGCACTGTCACACTGGTTGGACTAGTCACATTGAGTCACACTGGTTGGACGGATCACATTGGGTCACACTGGTTGGACTAGTCACATTGAGTCACACTAGTTGGACTGGTCACACTGGTTGGACTAGTCACACTGGGTCACATTGGTTGAATTGGTCACATTGGGTCACACTTGTTGGACTAGTCACACTGGGTCACTCGTCACACTGGTTGGGTTGGTCACACTGGACTCGGGAGCAAATATGTCCAGGTCATTGAGAACACTTCCAGTCAATTTAATTATTCAGTTCTTAATTACATTATCATAAAAGGAAATTGCTCTGCTATTTGCTCAATCACATTAATGTAATGTGGAATATTACAAAGTGATTCCTGGTGAAAGTAAATCAGAGAAAAGCAGACAGAAGGGTGGATGGAAAAATAATGGGAGGAGGGAAGGGAGACAGAAGGGAAGGAAGGAGTACAGAGGGAGGAAAGAAGGGAGAAATACGAGACGGAAGAAGAGACAGGAAAGAAGACAGAAGTGACGGAAGAAGGGGAAAATAAGGACATAATGTAAGAGTGAGAACCTAAGAAATAAGGAGCAGTGAAGCAGGCCTACTGGCCCATGCTAGGCAAGTCTAACTGGAAAACGTACAGAGGAGGATGGCAAAGTTGATCCCATGTATCAGAAATGTTCCCTATGAGGATAGACTGAGGGCCCTGTATCTCCACTCTCTAGAAAGGCGTAGAATTAGGGGGGATATGATTTTTTTATTAAACACATAGGCCGTTTCCCACCAAGGCAGGGTGGCCCGACAAAAAAAATCATCATCATTCACTCCATCACTGTCTTGCCAGAGGCGTGCTTACACTACAGCTACAGAACTGCAACATTAACACCCCTCCTTCAGAGTGCCGGCACTATACTTCCTATCTCCAGGAATCAAGTCCGGCCTGCCGGTTTCCCTGAAACCCTTCATAAATGTTACCTTGCCTACACTCCAACAGCACGTCAAGTTCTAAAAACCATTTGTCTCCATTCGCTCCTATCTAACACGCTCACGCACGCTTGCTGGAAGTCCAAGCCCCTCGCACACAAAATCTCCTTTACCCCCTTCCTCCAACCTTTTCTAGGCCGACCCCTACCCGCCTTCCCTCCACTACAGATTTATACACTCTAGAAGTCATTCTATTTTATTCCACCCTCTCTACATGTCCAAACCATTTCAACAACCCCTCCTCAGCCCTCTGGATAATAGTTTTGGTAATCCCACACCACCTACTAATCTCCAAACTACGGATTCTCTGCATTATATTTACACCACACATTGCCCTCAGACATGACATCTCCACTGCCTCCAGCCTTCTCCTTGTTGCAACATTCACAACTCATGTCTCACCCATACAAGAGTGTTGGTATAACTATACTCACATACATTCCCCTCTTTGCTTTCATGGATAAAGTTCTCTGTCTCCACAATCTTCTCAGTGCACCACTCACCTTTTTCCCCTCGTTAATTCTATGATTCACCTCATCCTTCATATACCCTTCTGCTGACACATCCACTCCCATATATCTGAACACATTCACCTCCTCCATACTCTCTCCAATCTGATATCCAATCTTCCGTTATCTATTTTTTTTGTTATCCTCATCTCTTTCCTATATTCACTTTTAATTTCCTTCTTTTACATACCCTACCAAACTCATCCACCAACCTCAGCAACTTCTCTTCAGAATCCCCCAAAAGCATAGTGTCATCAGCAAAGAGCAACTGTGACAATTCCCACTTTGTGTTAGATTCTTTATCTTTTAACCCCACACCTCTTGCCAACACCCGAGCATTCACTTCTCTTACAACTCCATCTATAAATATATTGAACAACCACGGTGACATCACACATCCCTGCCTAAGGCCTACTTTTACTGGGAAATAATCTCCCTCCCGCCTACATACTCTAACCTGAGCCTCACTATCCTCGTAAAAGCTTTTCACTGCTTTCAATAACCTACCTCCTATTCCATACATTTGCAACATTTGCCACATTACCCCCTTATCCACAATATCATATGCCTTTTCCAAATCCATAAATGCCACAAACACCTCTTTACCTTTATTTAAATATTGTTCACCTATATGTTTCACTGCAAACACTTGGTCTACACACCCTCTACCCTTCCTAAAGCCTCCTTGTTCATCTGCTATCCTGCTCTCTGTCTTACTCCTAATTCTTTCAATAATAACTCAACCATACACTTTACCAGGTATACTCAACAGACATATTTCCCTATAATTTTTACACTCTCTTTTGTCCCCTTTGCCTTTATTCAAAGGAACTATGCATGATCTCTGCCAATCCCTAGGTACCTTACTCTCTTCCATACATTTATTAAATAAAAACACTAACCACTCTAAAATTATATCTCCACCTGCCTTTAACATTTCTATCTTTATCCCATCAATCCCAGCTGCTTTACCCCCTTTCATTCTACTCACTGCCTCACGAACTTCCCCCACACTCACAACTGGTTCTTCCTCACTCCTATAAGATGTTATTCCTCCTTGCCCTATACACGAAATCACAGTTTCCCTATCTTCATCAACATTCCTCAAAATATTCCCTCCATCTTCCCGATACCTCTAACTCTCCATTTAATAACTATCCTCTCCTATTTTTAACTGACAAATCCATTGTTTCCGTAGGCTTCCTCAACTTATTAATCTCACTCCAAAACTTTTTCTTATTTTCAACAAAATTTGTTGATAACATCTCAACCACCCTCTCATTTGCTCTCTTTTTACATTGCTTCACCACTTCCTTAACCTCTCTTTTTCTCTCCATATTCCCTCCTTACATCACTTCTACTTTGTAAAAACCTCTCATATGCTAACTTTTTCTCTCTTACATCATCATTCCACCAATCGCTCTTCTTCCCTCCTGCACCCACTTTCCTATAACCACAAACTTCTGCTGAACACTCTAACACTATATTCTTAAACTTACCCCATACCTCTTCTACCCCATTGTCTATATTCTCACTAGCCCATCTGTCCTCCAACAGTTGTTTATATCTTACCCTAACTGCCTCCTCCTTTAGTTTATAAATCTTCACTTCTCTCTTACTTGCTGTTTCCATTCTCCTTGTATCCCATCTACCTTTTACTCTCACTGTAGCTACAACTAAAAAGTGATCTGATATATCTGTGGCCCCTCTATAAACATGTACATCCTGAAGCCTACCCAACAGTCTTTTATCTACCAATATGTAGTCCAACAAACTACTGTCATTTCGCCCTACATCATATCTTGTATACTTATTTATCCTCTTTTTTTTAAAATATGTGTTACCTATAATCAAACCCCTTTCTTTACAAAGTTCAATCAAAGGGCTCCCATTATCATTTACACCTGGCACCCCAAACTTACCTATCACACCCTCTCTATGCGCTTCTCCTACTTTAGCAGTTAGGTCCCCTACCACGATTACTCTCTCACTTGGCTCAAAAGTTCCTACACACTCGCTTAACATCTCCCAAAATCTCTCTCTTTCTCCTCTACACTCCTCTCTTCTCCAGGTGCATACACACTTATTATGACCCACTTTTTGCATCCGACCCTTATTTTAATCCACATAATCCTTGAATTTATACATTTATGTTCCCTCTTCTCTCTCCATAACTGATCCTTCAACATTACTGCTACTCATTCCTTAGCTCTAACTCTCTCAGATACTCCTGACTTAATCCTATTTATTTTTCCCTACTGAAACTCGCCTACCCCCTTCAGCTTTGATTCGCTTAGGGCCAGGACATCCAACGCCTTTTCATTCATAGCATTAGAAATCATCTCTTTCTTATCCTCCGCACTACATCCACGCACATTCAAAGATCCTAATTTTATTTGATCTTATTTTTAGTAATTTATACAGGAGAAGGGGTTACTAGCCCATTGCTCCTGGCATATGATTGAGGTGTATAAATGATTGAGGTGTATAAATGGAAAACAGGAATAAATAAATTGGATGTAAATAGCGTGCTAGAAATACCTAACCAAGACAGGACTCGCAGCAATGGTTTGAACTTCATTTTAAAGTCTGTCGAAAACCTACCAACACGATCTTTTCCAATTCTATTCTCACCACGACACCAAAACTAAGCGAGGTGTAATTATAGGCTTTTTCCTGCGCGCACTCAGAATCTGTAGCAACGAATTCCTTGAGGAAGAATGCTCTCTAATTGAACTGGTACTTTCTAAACTTCACTATCCTCGTCACTTCATTAGAGACTGCAGACGACGGGCATTAAACATCTTTAACAAATCCAGAGAAGACACTTTCGAGAAGAGATACATAGTCCTCCCCACCAACTCCATTACCAAGCACGTTTCCAACATCTTTTCCAATACCTCATTCCAAGTATCTACCTCCACATCCACCACCATCAAGGACATTACCAGTAATAGACAGGACAAGCTGCAATTCTCTACAGGGGCATACACAATCCCTTGTAATGACTGAAGCAAATTATACGTGGGCGAAACATCCAGAGACCTCCAGACACGTATTTCAGAACACCAGTACGCAGGCAGATCTGACGACCCAAGGAATGCCTGTGTTCAACACCGAAATTCACACAACCATTTAATCAACTACAGAAACGCAAGACTTATCGCCAGAGAAGACAAACACTCAATACCGAAGAATCCTGGAGTCATCACTTATCTGTATATCCAACAACTTCAACCAGAACAACGGCTTCTACAACATAGCTGAACCCCTTGCCAAGAAACTTCTTCATCGCTTTCCCACATAAGAACATAAGAATGGAGGAACACTGCAAATGGTCTACTCATATACTTGCCCAATCTCTTTTTAAAGCTACCTAAGGTTCTAGACTCTATCACCCTACTCGGAAGATTGTCACATGCAGCGTTCTCCACCTGACCCAGTATTCTCCACCTGATTAAATCCTATTCTCTTGTACCTTTCACCCAGGTAGATCTGTTTGTGACTTGATAAAGCCCAATGTGTGGGCGAAACATAGAAGAGAGGAGCTTACGACGACGTTTCGGTCCGACTTGGACCATTTACAAAGTCACATTAACAAAAAGGAGAGAAGGAGGGAGTATATATAGGCCAGCAGACAGGGACGGGACAAGAGAGGAAGTAGGAAAGAAGGAGGTAATGGTAGAGGTAGTAGTAGTAGTAGTGGTGGAGTCAGTCAAAGACTAAGAAAGAGGAGCACTGCAAAGGAGCTAGTGGCCCACAAAGGGTGGGAACAAGAACACAAAGCAGGGGAAAATAATAATGGCCAAACACCAAAGGCAGAAGAAAGAAAAACCCAAAGGGGAAGAGGGAGAAGGGGAAAAAAGAATCAGGTTAAGTCACGGGTGTTCTGAAGTTTGGAACATTTAACAACGTAATGGAAAGGAAGGCATCTACAGAGGCATCTACAGGGAAAGTTGTGTATAAGAGAGGATTCAACCAGACGGCGACTGTGAAAGTTTTGCAGAAGACCAGTCAATAGGATGACTGTGATTCATGTCAGCGATCACTGTATGTCCGAGATCGCTTGGACTGTTGCATAAAACGGGAATAAAGTCTGAAATAACACATTCAGAGTCTGTCTGGGTAGAATTTTCGGAGGGGCATGAAAATTGATTTTAGGAGTGATATACCCTCCTCCAAACTTAGATAGGGACCAAGGGAGACTAAGTTGGGAGGAAATTGAAGGCCACAAGGCACGATAACGTAATAATTCTAGGGGACTTTAACTTTAGTCAGATTGACTGGATGATTATCAAAATAGTATACAATACCGACAGGTTGGTAAGTGCGACACATAGGCAACAGTTAGGCATCTTTATTCTGAAACGTATCGCCTACACAGTAGGCTTCTTCAGTCGAGTACAGAAAATAGGCAGGAGCAGTAGAGATGTGAGGACGATTTTTTTTAACTTAGTGTGAGTTTTCTTTTACAAGAAAATTACTTTTGAGAAAACTGGCTTTTATTTGTTCACATTTACTGGACTGAATATAAGAATACATAGCTGTCATACCATGTATACTTTAGCTGTTAAGAGTAAATGTGTTGTGGCTATCAAGCAAGACCAAGCAGGCCTATAATACACATATTGAAATAAAAAAAATAATGTTTAGATAGTAGTACCTCTAAATATAATTTAAAGCAAGTTTTAACATTTCTTCATGGTGACTAATATTGATGAACCACGAGATCATCATTCATCATGGTGATCTACTTTGAGGACAATTACTGTATTCATCAACCATAAAGTTAAATATGGAGCAGCGTGATGATAGTCAACACGGAGCAGCGAGATGATAGTCAACACGGAGCAGCGTGATGATAGTGAACACGGAGCAGCGTGATGATAGTGAACACGGAGCAGCATGATGATAGTCAACACGAGCAGCGTGATGATAGTCAACACGAGCAGCGTGATGATAGTCAACACGAGCAGCGTGATGATAGTCAACACGAGCAGCGTGATGATAGTCAACACGGAGCAGCGTGATGATAGTCAACACGGAGCAGCGTGATGATAGTCAACACGGAGCAGCGTGATGATAGTGAACACGGAGCAGCGTGATGATAGTCAACACGGAGCAGCGTGATGATAGTCAACACGGAGCAGCGTGATGATAGTCAACACGGAGCAGCGTGATGATAGTAACACAGAGCAGCGGATGATAGTCAACACGGAGCAGCGTGATGATAGTCAACACAGAGCAGCGTGATGACAGTGAACACGGAGAGCGGATGATAGTCAACACGGAGCAGCGTGATGATAGTCAACACGGAGCAGCGTGATGATAGTGAACACAGAGCAGCGTGATGATAGTGAAACAGAGCAGCGTGATGATAGTCAACACGGAGCAGCGTGATGATAGTCAACACAGAGCAGCGTGATGATAGTGAACACGGAGCAGCGTGATGATAGTCAACACGGAGCAGCGTGATGATAGTCAACACGGAGCAGCGTGATGATAGTCAACACGGAGCAGCGTGATGATAGTCAACACAGAGCAGCGTGATGATAGTCAACACAGAGCAGCGTGATGATAGTCAACACGGAGCAGCGTGATGATAGTCAACACGGAGCAGCGTGATGATAGTCAACACGGAGCAGCGTGATGATAGTGAACACGGAGCAGCGTGATGATAGTCAACACGGAGCAGCGTGATGATAGTGAACACGGAGCAGCGTGATGATAGTCAACACGTTCCTAGGGTACAAATGTACCCTAGGAACCTTTGCATGGATAAAATCTTATCTCCTTCAATTTACAACCGACAATGACGTCACCAGCCGAACTTCCGACAATGACGTCACCAACCGCACTTCCGACAATGACGTCACCAGCCGCACTACCTCTCTCTCCCAGCCATGTTCCTCTTCATTTTCTCTTCATACATGTTCAAAAAGACTGCATCAGTGAATCACTTTCCGCACTGCAGTAAAGACTCATGCCGCCGTGACCACAGGGCACCACACAGTATTTTGTGTCCATAAATAATTGTCGTCAATTTCGCAGATGACCAACTTCATGACCAAACTTTCGGTCTTACCCTCACCCTCCTACCATTTCCCCTCGCCTCCCACGGTATCACGGATGCCTGGACCATTTCCCCTCGCCTCCCACGGTATCACGGATGCCTGGACCATTTCCCCTCGCCTCCCACGGTATCACGGATGCCTGGGACTAAATCGCTCTGACATCCTTTACAAAATCTTAGGAAAACTTTGTGAAACTTATAGAGAGTTGTAGGAAGGGTGATAATGGCGGAGTAAGTAACGGGTGATAATGGTGGAGTAAGTAACGGGTGATAATGGTGGAGTAAGTAACGGGTGATAATGGGAGTAAGTAACGGGTGATAATGGAGTAAGTAACGGGTGATAATGGTGGAGTAAGTAACGGGTGATAATGGAGTAAGTAACGGGTGATAATGGAGTAAGTAACGGGTGATAATGGTGGAGTAAGTAACGGGTGATAATGGTGGAGTGTAACGGTGATAATGGTGGAGAAGTAACGGTGATAATGGCGGAGTAAGTAACGGGTGATAATGGTGGAGTAAGTAACGGGTGATAATGGTGGAGTAAGTAACGGGTGATAATAGCGGAGTAAGTAACGGGTGATAATGGAGTAAGTAACGGTGATAAGTGGAGTAAGTAACGGGGGATAATGGAGTAAGTAACGGGTGATAATGGGGAAGTAACGGGTGATAATGGGGTAAGTAACTGATAATGGAGTAAGTAACGGTGATAATGGTGAGTAAGTAACGGGGGATAATGGAGTAAGTAACGGTGAATACGGGAGTAAGTAACGGGTGATAATGGCGGAGTAAGTAACGGGTGATAATGGAGTAAGTAACGGGATAATGGAGGTAATGCTGACTCCTGGAAACTTGTTTACCTGGAATAAAAATGAGCAAGAGATGACGAACGTAGACAAAGAGAAAAGAGGAAGAGAAGAGATTGAGGATGAGTTGATAACAGAAAATATGGAAAATAGGATGGAGAAATAAAAGATCGTTATCTATTATTTTCTATGCCCTTTGTTTCCCTTTCTTAGAAAATAATACTGGAGCGAAGACAAAATACTACAGGTGGAAATATCAAGATTTAGAGAGGACGAAGTGTAGTAAGAGAAATATGTAAAGAAATGATAGAGAAAAGAATTAGGAGAGAAAAGAAGTTTGCGCTACCTTGCCTCTTGTGGCTAACGACGGTGTGGCTCCTAGACACCAAGTTGCTCCACCCGCATGATGTGATTGAACACTGGAGCGAATACCAAGACTACCTGCACAAATACTTCGGTTCTCCGGAGCGTCGTGAGTTGTACCTTGCTGGCCGAGTTTTATCGGACCCTCGGATTTTCCTGAGGTAAGTTATGATGCTTCCGCTCATTGTATGGAAATACGTCAGTGAGAATTGCTATAAGTGCGGGACGGCCATTTGAGCTAAGAGTCGTGGCTCTTCGTTCACAGCGTCTCAGGAGTCGTGGCTCTTCGTTCAGAGCGTCTCAGGAGTCGTGGCTCTTCGTTCAGAGCGTCTCAGGAGTCGTGGCTCTTCGTTCAGAGCGTCTCAGGAGTCGTGACTCTTCGTTCAGAGCGTCTCAGGAGTCGTGGCTCTTCGTTCACAGCGTCTCAGAGTCGTGGCTCTTCTCGTGGCTCTTCGTGTGTACCAAAGTGATATATGAAACAAATATTCATTAAACTTAACATGTTGGTGCAATAATAAACCTGTGTCTCACAAGACTCATCATGTGATTATTAAAGTGTGTTTGTAATAATGTTGGTAGAATTACCGACAATATGTTAGGTAAAAAAATACAAGTGCAACTAATGCGACATTGTATTGTGGCAACGTTTCGCTCTCCAGGAGCTTTGTTAAGCTGTTACGGCTTTGTTGCACATGAGCCTGGGTAGCCTGACCCAGTGTAGCCTCAGCCTGGGTAGCCTGACCCAGTGTAGCCTCAGCCTGGGTAGCCTCAGCCTGGGTAGCCTGACCCAGTGTAGCCTCAGCCTAGCTAGCCTGACCCAGTGTAGCCTCAGCCTGGGTAGCCTCAGCCTGGGTAGCCTCAGCCTGGGTAGCCTGACCACGTGTAGCCTCAGCCTGGGTAGCCTGACCCAGTGTAGCCTCAGCCTGGGTAGCCTGACCCAGTGTAGCCTCAGCCTGGGTAGCCTCAGCCTGGGTAGCCTCAGCCTGGGTAGCCTCAGCCTGGGAGCCTCTGCCTGGTAGCCTGACCCAGTGTAGCCTCAGCCTGGGAAGCCTCAGCCTGGGTAGCCTGACCCAGTGTAGCCTCAGCCTGGGTAGCCTCAGCCTGTAGCCTGACCCAGTGTATCCTCAGCCTGGGTAGCCTCAGCCTGGGTAGCCTGACCCAATGTAGCCTCAGCCTGGGTAGCCTGACCATTGTAGCCTCAGCCTGGGTAGCCTGAACCAGTGTAGCCTCAGCCTGGGTAGCTTCAGCCTGGGTAGCCTCAGCCTGGGTAGCCTGACCAAGTGTAGCCTCAGCCTGGGTAGCCTCAGCCTGGGTAGCCTGAACCAGTGTAGCCTCAGCCTGGGTAGCTTCAGCCTGGGTAGCCTCAGCCTGGGTAGCCTGACCAAGTGTAGCTTCAGCCTGGGAGCTTCAGCCTGGGTAGCCTGACCAAGTGTAGCCTCAGCCTGGGTAGCCTCAGCCATGGGAAGCTAAGATATATAGATATATATATATATATAGATATATAGATATCATATATAGATATATAGATATATAAATATATATATATATATATATATATATATATATATATATATATATATATATTAGACAATATATATAGATATATAGATAGATATAGATATATAAACATGTATATAGATATATAGATATATATATAGATATATATATATATAGATATATATATATATATAGATATATAAATATCTATATATATATATAAATATCATATATATATATATATATATATATATATATATATATATATATAGATATATATATAGATATATATATATATAGATATATATATAGATATATAAATATATATATATATATATATATATATAGATATATAGACATATATATATATATATATATATATATATATATATATATATATAGATATATATATATATATATATATATATATATATATATATAGATGTATATATAGATATATATATAGAAATATAGATATATATATATATATATATATATATATATACGTATATATATATATATATATATATATATATATTCAAATATATAGAATGGGGTCCACCTCTAGTGCAAATTGTGGGACCCATAGCCTCGGAGAAGTGGATAAAAAGGCATCAAGGAAGAATATATATATATATATATATATATATATATATATATATATATATATATATATAGATATATAAATATATATATATATATATATATATATATATATATATAAATATAGATATATATATAGATATATATATATATATAGATATATATATATATATATATATATATAGATATATATAGATATATATGGGTTTTCCTAGTTGTCTTCATAAAATCCTAGTTTTCTACATAAAATCCTAGTTTTTCTATGGATTTTCCTAGTTTTCTACATAAAATCCTAGTTTTCTATAAAAAATCCTATTTTTTTAACGGGTTTTCCTAGTTTTCACATAAAATCCTAGTTTTCTATATAAAATCTTAGTTTTATATGGGTTTTCCTAGTTTTCTAGTTTTTGTAGCCCAGGCTGAGGCTACACTGGGTCAGGCTACCCAGCCTTTAACTAACATAAAGTTTGTTTGTATACTGTAATAGCAGGTATATTTATGGATTAGCTTTTGTATATATAAAGGTACAGAATAATGCAAAGTTTTTGGGCCTGTGGCCATTTTATGCTGTTACCAACTTTAATCAACTTTCTCGATTTATTTCGTTTAAGAATAATTAAAACTTGTTCGATAGGAGCAAAAAGTTTTTAATGAATACAATATTTGAAGCAGCTAAAGTTACCAACAGTAAGACGGTTGACTGCAGCCCAGGAAGATAGATTGCAAGTGTTTCAAGATGGCACATTGCAAATAAAAGTGACAACTGTCCATAAAGATGGATTATATATTACAAAGGGGTCAGGTACTTACAACGATTGCGTGTATAAAAATACTGCTACTACTAATAACCTTTATTTCTACTAGTACATGATACACCTTACATGGACCTAGCTGACATCAATGATACTAAAATGCCCCTGGTTATGCAGAGCATTTCTGGTAAGAATTAGGTTAATTTTGTCCCCAGGATGAGACCCACACCAGTCAGCTAACACCCAGGTACCTATTTACTGCTAGATGAACAGGGACAGCAGGTGTCTTAAGGACACACATCCAAATGTTTCCACCCGTACCGGGGATCTCGCTGACCTCAGTGTATGATCTGAGTCTGCTACCAACCGAGCCACGGGCCACCGTGCTGGAGAAGGGCTAAGTGAGAGTTGCTTGAGAAGGTGGAATGTACATTGCTAAGAGATCTAGGGTGATACATGCTTGTGAAGGCAGAATGTATATTGGTAGGGAGCCAAGATGGTACTGAGGAAGGTGAAGTGAGTATTGATAAACAAAAGTGTCACGTGCTCTTTTAACGTGCATTTACGTCCTGTTATCAACTTCACTACACAAATAACCTGCACTTAGGAGAAACTAATGACGTTTCGGACCGAAACATCTTCATAAGTTTCTTTGTCTTATGTGAGGGTTATTTGGGTATTGTTCCTGTCACGGTATTGTGCCCTTCAATACATCAGCCTCATTAATAACTTACCAAATAGTCTGAAAATTTTATCGAATACTATTACCTTTTATGTTATTGCAAGTTTATTGAAGATTACCTGAAAGGAAACAGTTTTCACATGCCAATACTTAAAAGAAAATAAGAATGAGAAAGGAAAGTTAAAAATATTGTAATGGTCGATGATAAAGCCAAGGCTAATTTGATTTCTTTTAGAGAGAAAGTATAAAATGTATTATTTTTTGCATAAAAAAAATTTAGTTTGGAAAAATAAAAAAATGACATAATTTAAAAAAAATGAAAATAGTACAAAGAACTGAAAAAAAGTAAATGGAATATTGTGGACAAAATCCTTCAGATCATAAGATATTTTCAAAGTTTAAACAAATTTAGCTTTTGAAACAATAGAAAATCTCGAATTCCTGGTTTGGTCTAATGAGGCGACAAAACATGATAAAGACTATCCACAATTAGGCTTTTTAGTTCTCGTGAAAAAAAGAGGGAAGGGGGAGCCTCGAAGAGTAAAAAAAAAAATTCCATCCCCTCCCCCCGTCACAAAGTACCCTTGATGTTGTTAGTAGTGCTGATGCAGCATGGAAACTACTCCCTACTCTAACCCAACACACCAAGAAGGTACCTCCTGTATTAACCTAACCAAGCTCAGCTAACAATTAAGACTGGCTATTGGAAACGCTGGGATTCTTACCCGTTTGGCTGCCACCTCCCCGAACTGAGGCCCTGAGGGCAGCCGAGAATATCCTCTGACACTTCAAATCCCACTACAAACAGCACTCCCACTGCAGTTCCTCAATGGAATGGGTTAGATAACGATCTTTTTTTCCCTTCTGCCTAGAAGCTGAAATTCTCAAAAGGTAAATATCCTCTAACATGGAGTTATAATGGAGAGAGGGGAAGGATGGGGGTACATAGATTCAATCCAAGAAAGAAGAGAAGATGTTTAATTCATCGGATCAAGAGCCCCTTCGCCACTCCAAGGAATCATCCCACTGTAAGGGGGCGGACTTCATGAATCATTTCTCAATAGAATTTAAAAAAAACTACTGGTTAGCAAAATATCTTCCAGCAAAGATATACAGGTGTTACACACTAGTAATTACTCATCTTGTCAAATGCAGCAATACTCTACTGTCCGTTTCCTCCTGATTGCTCTCTATTCAGGTATGATTCTCACATCTTCTGTCATGGACTTGCCCATTCCGGATCAAAATGACCTTCCTGTCTTTGACTAAGTCACTCCAGCAGCCTTACATCATTGCAATCAATCTTTACTTGTTTTCTTCATTGACTAGAAAGCTCTTCCACTCCTGTGGCTTCCTTGTCATAGGACCCTTGACACTTGGATTCTCCAGTTAACTTTCTTATGCATTCCAAGGCCTTGACTGAATTTTCACTGTACGAGTCTGTGCTCAGTATCACGTCCCCATAATGCTTGGTCATTATACAAATAACCCGACGACGTTTCGGTCCGACTTGGACCAAGTAGGACCGAAACGTCGTCGTAAGTTCCTGTCTCCTATGTGTGGGTTATTTGTGTATTATTCCATTGACGGTATTGTGCCTTTTTGTTATTTAATGTTTGGTCATGATGTATAGTTTTGTGCAGTTTTGTTTAAAGGTGTCAGAATTTTTTTGAAGTAATAAAACAGTGCATTTTCATTTTCAGGCAGAATATTTTCAGTGGTCACTCTTTCATTCTTGACGTTATCAAAACTGATATGATTACAACTTTGTTTTAGCCCAAAACCCATCTGTGCCTACTCTGTATAGGACTTCTGCTTTGTCGATCTGAAAAGTATCTGATTTCACAAGAAGCTTTGTCAAAATATAATGTTTAAGCTGTACCTTGTATACCTTGCTCTTAGAAGAGGTAAGTTTCACTTTCTTTCTTGACTTTAGCCATAGTTTTAAGACAGTTTTCTTTATGGACTCAAAGAATTCAGAATCAGCTCATGCTTGTACACCTTTATCTTCGGATTTTAGCAGATCCTCTGTAATTTCTTCTGGGCATCATAGATGAAGGAGAGGTCTGGTGTTCTAAATAGGCATCGGGCATAGAGGACAAAATAATTTTTCTTCATGCAGTTGTAGGACAAATTAGATATACTCCACGTAGGATACCCAAAACCTAGACGTTTTCCCTATCTGCTCATTGGAAACACCTCGAAATGACCAGAGCCTCTCAAAATAATTACAGATGTCTGGATCATCACTGCTCTTTCAATCTCTGTTGCTTTTGTGCAGGTAGCACTTCGAAGATATGGCATATCCTTCTGAAGAGAGAGAGAGAGAGTTATTTTGGTAGTATTTGAAGTAGGCCTGTAACTGGAAAAAAAACATTTAAATTAATCAGGAAATGTGATTAAAATTTGATATTTCAAGGACGATATTCCAACAGCAACTCCATACATAATATATTTTGAAGTGATCATGAAAAAAATTCATCTTATTAATGCATGTTAAAAAATTTGTTTACCTCTTTCTTCACAATATAAATGTAGGAAGAAATAATAAATGCATTTAGTCATAAACTATACTTATGGGGGTGAATTATGGTAGAATTTATCTCACTACATGCCCAAAAGGGGCAAAAAAGTGGCCATATTATGTGACCCTTATACGTGATTTTAATTTTGACTTAGAAAGCATGAAAGATGATAGTTTTTTCTTCAGGCAGGTTTCAAACCTTCATCAGGGATTAATTAACCAAATACTTATGGTTCTCGTGAATCCTTAGGGGGGATGGGGGAAGGATGCATGAACGGCTCCTCTATCTACTCTACTTCACCTGTGGAAGGAAGACATGGAAGTAGATGTGGAAGATGGAAATGCAAGAACCTGGGAAAGATGGGTACGCAAGAACCTGTGGCAGGTGGGCATACACGAACCTGTGGATTGTGTCCCGTAGCTCGATCGCTAACGCACTCAGCTCACACATTGAGGTCCGTAGATCAAATCCCAGGTACGACTGGAAGACATTAAGACGTGTTTCCTTAAGACACCTATTGTCCATGTTCACCCATCAGTATAATGGGTACCTGGGTGTTAGTGGACTGGTGTGGGTCGCATCCTGGGACAAAACTGACCTAATTTGTCCGAAATGCTCTGCATAACAAGGGGCTTTCTATATAGTAGTATGTCATTGATGTCAGCTATGACTGTATACCTTGTACATGTACTTGTTGAAATAGAGATATTATTATTATTAAAAGCCTATGAAAGTTAGACTTGCAAGAACATATGCAAGGTGGACATGCAAATACCTATGTAAGGTGTACATGCATGTAGCTGTGTAAGGCAGATTAGCAAGAACCGGTGAAAGGTGGACATACAAGAGACATTTGGAGGTCTTTTTATCATGGATATTACGCAGGGCTTTGTAGAAAATGTGTGTAATAAACGCTCCATTATTAATGTCAGTGGACGGGATTTGTTCTGAAAACGGACGTGTATTGGACCTGGTCAAAGTAGCCAGGACCGGACAGGAGAGGAAAGGTGTGTGTGTGTGTGTGTGTGTGTCAGTATCGGGAGAGCCGTGATTGGAGAAGGATGGTGTTTGAAATATGGTGTTCGATGTTAAGTATGGTGTGGTATTTTGGGTATTAGGCCATAGGATGTTTTATTGAATTTGATTGAACTCATGATATTACCTTTAAGGCCCTAGTGTGGAGGGGCCTGTGTTTTGGAGAGAACAAATAATAGTTTTTCGCTTGTGGGTTACGAGGCTGGCAGAAGGGGAAAGGGGTGTCATGGAGCCCCACTGTTTGCATATATTTTAATTTTAAATAACTAGTAACAGTGTACTAGCGAGCTATTGTGTAATATGTAGGGGGAAAGTTGTATTTTGTAAATTTTAAGTTTACTATTAATAGATTTATATTTTTATAAAAGTTAATTTAATTGCCCTTCCTGGTAATTAATATAAGTATTGACCATCTAACTTTTGTGAAGAAACAAGCTTGGCTCTAGGCTAGTGTATTTTGTTAAATATTTTGATATGCCCCTTTTAGGTACCGTAATAAATACGTTACAGTGGACATAATCTGAAGACTGTAGAAATATATACAAAAGGGAGTGGAAGACGATTTAATCAGTTCCTCAGCCTAGAAGCAGGTGATAAGCACCGTAGTCTTGAAGAATCCCACCGGCAGGAAGACTTATGTACTGGAGTCAGATGAGGAAACATATACAAGTAAATATACCCAGATGTTGCTCATGTGTCTAATTCTTCATCATGTCGGTACTGTAGGCCATTGATATGCAACCGTGGGAGTTGGACGTATTCATACCAGCGAGAGGTGAACATGGACAAAAATACAATGGGAGGTGGACATACGAAAGACTGTGGAACATGGACATATAAAGGATCGTGGTGGTGGACATGCAACAGATCGTGGAGGTGGACATAAAATAGAATGGTGGGGTGGACATGCAATAGATCGGGGAGGTGGACATGATCTTACCTCACATTCATACAGCAACTTCATCCTCACATTCTGGAGGAAATTACAATTATTTTCATTTACTTAGGTTAGCGTTAAGCATTCAGGGTCATACAGCACTTGGGGATGAGAATTCAGGAGGTATGATCCAAGGATGGGAAAGGATGCTGTAAAAAAAATTGATCAAGAACCCATCACACGCTTCTGTAAACTCCTCTTCCCATAAACTCAGTCCATTAACGAAGGATTTAAATATCGAAACTTTAAGCCGCTAAAATAACTGTCTTAAAGAAAAGTGATGAAACAATACGATAATCTCTGAGCTCGACAAAAAAAAACTTATTTGTGGATAGAAATGGATAAATATTAGATAATAATAATATCACTAATTTTTTATCAAAATTAATATTAATTATATTTTATTGTGATTATAGTTTCCACTGGAAGAGGAGTATTTAATTTCAATTTCCCATCCTATTTTCCATGACATTGGCGCTCTGACTCTCTAGAATATTGCCACTTACATCACAGCGTCAGAGCATAAAATTGCATTTCATTCCCCTCTTCGTTGTAATTGCATTATTGTGGAATTGCGGTGCACACCTGAGTAAGAATAATTATAATTTTCATTTTCACGTATGATACGAAGATCAAGTGAAAGAAGAAGACAGGAAGGGGAGACAAGGAGCATTGTATGATCATTGTTCATACAGAAGAACGTGTATTATTCACAAGACAGACAATAGAATATATTCACATGTAAATAAATGAATGAAACAATTTTTTTTTTTTAGGTTTGGTGCCTGGACAACTGCATGTCCACCTCTCACACATGTTGCGTAACATCCACCCCTCCCTTTAGGGTCTGTTGTATGTCCACCCCCCCCCCCCCGATCTATTGTATGTCCACCTCCCCCCCGATCTATTGTATGTCCCCCCCGATCTATTGTATGTCCACCCCCCCGATCTATTGTATGTCCACCCCCACGATCTCTTTTATGTCCACCCTCACGATCTTTTTATGTCCATGTCCACGGTCTTTTTTATGTCCATGTCCACGGTCTTTTTTATGTCCATCTCCACGGTCTTTTTTATGTCCACCTCCCATTGTTTCATGTCATCTTCCTACTGCATTTTCTTTTCACATCTTCCTCCCATTGTATTTTTGTTCATGTTCACCTCTCGCTGGTATGAATACGTCCAACTCCCACGGTTGCATATCAATGGCCTACAGTACCGACATGATGAAGAATTAGACACATGAGCAACATCTGGGTATATTTACTTGTACATGTTTCCTCATCTGACTCAAGTACATAAGTCTTCCTGCCGGTGGGATTCTTCAAGACTACGGTGCTTATCACCTGCTTCTAGGATGAGGAACTGATTACCTTGTCTTAAGAAACATAAGAAAGAAGAAACACTGCAGCAGGTCTACTGGCCCATGCGAGGCAAGTCCAAGGCTCCTACCAGCTTAAACCAATGCCCCAACCTAGTCAGGTCACATTCACGTAAGGAAGGAGCACGGCATCTGACCTAGTAGCACAAGCTAGTCAGGTCCAACTCACACCCACTCATGTATTTATCTAACCTATTTTTAAAACTACTCAACGTTTTAGCCTCTATAACTGTACTCGGGAGTTTGTTCCACTCCCTTCTGTATATATTTCTACAATCTTCAGATTATATCCACTGTAACTTACTTATTACGGTACCTAAATATTAATACTGGCGCCTATGGGTAAAAGCCTTATCAAGGAGCATATCAAAATATTTAACAAAATACACTAGCCTAGAGCAAGCTTGTTTCTTCACAAAAATTAGATAGTCAATACTTTTATTAATTACCAAGAAGGGCAATTAAATTAACTTTTATAAAAATATAAATCTATTAATAGTAAACTTAAATTTACAACATACAACTTGTTTACACGATTGTTGTTCTTGGTAGCATGGTTGAAATTATAAAGTCTTCGGAGGCTTCTTACTTTATTTGTAATAAAGGGTGAGTACACAGGCGGTGTTAGTGGCCATGGCCCGGCAGGGCAATGCGCCTTGCGAGGGAGAGAGGAGTAGGCCTTGAGTGATGTCTGGGTGCCAAGTGAGGGAGAGGCAGGGATGGGCAGGCTGGCATGCCCACTGGTTTGCCCTTAGGCGGAAACTATGGGAACTAGCCATGTAGGCTTACATATGCTCGGCAGGCAGACAGCAAGGCTGTCTACATCGCTTGGCCACGCACCCATGGTCGACCCCGACCATGTATGGCAGTAAAAAAAACTCGGGTCTCTCTCTCGAAAGAACAGGTCACAGAACACGAAAGAAAAAACATATATACATAAACATATGGACATGGAAAAAAACTTCCTCCAGAGAGGGAAGAAAAAAGAATTTACCATTCACTGCATTAGACCTGAAAGAAGTAAGCAAAGAACAGTAATTACAGTGGTGACAGCAGTGGTCCACGGCAGAGTGTAGTGTAGGGGACCATCCGACCAGCCGATCATCCGTGAGCATCCAGTTCATCCGCTGGCTTATAGTCATCCGTCGTCTCCAGCGTCTCCTGGGTGCCTGAGTCAGAGCATCGTCCACGATTTCTCCACAAAATCGGGACATAGGCGTCAGGGAAGGAAGAGGAATGAAGTTTGTCCTCACTTTTCCAGCCTACCTCATTGAAGCAGGTCCTACCCTAGCTGGCTCCCGGGTCCCCTCACCCTCTGCCCCAGTGTATACCTACACCTTTCGAACAATAAACTCAGTCTATGATATCATTCTACTGCACTAGACCTGAAAGAAGTACTGCAGTGAGTGGGCTATCGCAATGAACAACTTTGAGCAGTAACAATTAATAATTAGTTGAGAGGCAAGGTGCAGAATAATGCACTAGGATTTAAATGCAAAAATGAGAGTGCAAAATGCAACAATACTGCTGTATGATGGCAAATTACACAAAATGTGCACTGCTACTGGAACTGAACAATTCACCGAAAGTATGGGCTTCAGTGATGACTGTATTGGTGCAGGGCAATTAAATAATGTCACAAATTCTTAGGAAATGCCAGACAAGTCACTGTTTACTTAACTTTGATTGTAGATGGAGAGTAGATGCAAATAGGCAGATTCTGAAACTCCAGGTGTGTACAGGTGGCTGGATGCGGCGGTACACACACTATGAGCACTTGTGAACTTCTATGGGGTCTCCAGTGGTGTATAAAATATTGTGCAAGGCTTGGGAAGAACAGGAAAACTCTGCGAAAACGAAGAGTGTAAGAGGACAAAATGCTGTGAGCGGTCGGCGTGCTTGGGGGTATGTTTACACTGGTAAACATGTCTGAGTGCGCTGCTGACTGTGACTTTGGAAAACGTAGACGGACACGGGGAAATTACTACACAAACAGAACTAGGCAGAATGCAAGGAATTACTGCAAGAGACTGCAATCAAGTATACTAAAGGATTACTTTACAGCTTTCACTGGGGGAAATTTTGAGATACTGGTGCAATAAAAAAAAATTAAATCACTGCACTAGCTGGGTGAAGGGTGTTGACTGTAGGACACAGGAACGAAGCGCGGGAGACACTGCTGGTGCCTGGCTTGGCTTGGCTTGTGACAAACACGCTGGGTTCCCACGTGGTCAAGCCGGGAATGGCTTCTTGCAGAACTCATAAGAACATAAGAACATAAGAAAGGAGGAACACTGCAGCAGGCCTGTTGGCCCATTCTAGGCAGGTCCTTCACATTCCATCCCACTAACAGAATATTTGTTCAACCTAATTTTCAATGCTATCCAAGAAATAAGCTTTGATAATTTTATTTACTCATGTGCAATTCCCACTCAAATCCAACCCCTTTCACTCATGAATTTATCCAACCTAAATTTAAAACTACCCAAGGTCCTTGCTTCAATAACCCTACTAGGCAGACTGTTCCACTCATCAACTACCCTATTTCCAAACCAATACTTTCCTATATCCTTTCTAAATCTAAACTTATCTAACTTGAATCAATATTGCGGGTTCTCTTGAGAGATACCCTCAAGACCTTATTTATATCCCCTTTGTTAATACCCATTTTCCACTTGTATACCTCGATCATGTCTCCCTCATTCTACGTCTTACAAGTGAATGTAATTTAAGGGTCTTCAATCTTTCTTCGTAAGGAAGATTTCTAATGCTATGTATTAATTTAGTCATTCTACGCTGAATGTTTTCTAACGAATTTATGTCCATTCTGTAATATGGTGACCAGAACTGAGCTGCGTAATCTAGGTGAGGCCTTACTAATGATGTATAAAGCTGTAATATAACCTCTGACTTCTGTTGCTAACACTTCTTGATATAAATCCCAGTAATCTATTTGCCTTATTACGTACGCTTAGGCATTGCTGTCTTGGTTTAAGGTTGCTGCTTACCATCACCCCAAGTCCTTCTCGCAATCTGTATGGCTAAGTTCTACGTTATTTAACTTATAAGTGCTTGGGTTATGGACACTCCCGAGCTTTAGAACTTTGCATTTATCTACATTGAACTGCATCTGCCATTTTTCTGACCAGGAATTGAGTTTGTCTAAATCCTCCTGTAGTTCACTGACATCTACGTCTGAATCGATTATCCTACCTATCTTCGTGTCATCAGCGAATTTGCTCATATCACTAGAAATTCCTCGTCAAGGTCATTTATATATATTATAAACAACAACGGGCCCAAAACCGATCCCTGAGGAACGCCACTTGTTACAGATCCCCACTCCGATTTAACCCCATTTATGCACACCCTCTGCTTCCTATTGGTGAGCCA
>WNWK01026106.1:0-27777 GCA_009830355.1 Cherax destructor
TTTCGATTTAATTTCGACCAAAATTCGAGAACTAATCATCCATTCGGCTTCAAAATTTCTGTTCGTGTTCAGGGTAACGGAGGCCAAATTGCAGGAATAACTGGAATGTTCATGTGCCCTTTGACCAAAGTTGCTGAATTAATTGCCAGCATCTTGGAAGGGCTCGATCAGCTTCCAAAACCCTCAGTGGCGGAGCTTCAAGAGCTCAGAAAACCCTCAGTGGCGGAGCTTCAAGAGCTCAGAAAACCTACCAAAAACTTGGACGACAGGAAAGAGTAAAACTGAAATGTGTGGGTCCAGATCTGACCATTTTATGTGTAAAATAGCGAGATTTTTATTCTCCTAAAGCATATTTAATAATTTTCAGAATATCTCTTCTGAACGACTCCATTATTTAATGGCTGGTGTATCTTAGTGCCAGGAAAGTAGCCATTAACTTTTATTTGCATCCAGGGAAATTTGACGTAAAATAATGAAAATAACTTGAAATCGTTGGAATCAGTGTCATAACTGGAGAATGACTCATCTGATAGGCTTCAAATTATCACCACTTACTTCCCCGTACACGAGACTTACGCTGCTACTGGCTGCCATAAATTCCAATTTGCTAATTTTATTTATTAAATAGTTATTTTTATTCAGTAACTAAAAATTGCTTCTGATTGGCTTGAAAATATTGAGGATCATTCTTTATAAAGGAGCTATGTGACCTTTATATGTGACCATGGTATTATAATAATACCATGAATAAACCACAAGTTTAGTGCCAGGTGTGCAAATTTAAATATAAAAAATCGCGTTTTTAAGTTTAACGAGGCGATACTCGTGTTGGAATATTCTCAGCAACATTTTAGTTTACTTTTTCCCCAAATATTTGGTACCTCGGGTTATGTGGTACCTCGGGTTACGAACAGCTCAAAACTCGAACAATTATTTAAGTGTATTTATGTAAGTGCTTTTGTAAGTGTATTTTTGGGGATCTGAAACGGATTAATCCAATTTAAATTATTCCTTATGTGAACAAATTCGTTCGGTATCGGCACTCGAACAGCCTTCTGGAACGAATTAAGTTCGTATCCCGAGGTACCACTATATTCGTTTATTGCTTGAGAACGCCATATTCGTTCGACTTCAAATTTCCAACGCTGATGTAATGAATCTTGGCAAGATTCTTGGGAGTATTTGCATGCGTGTCTCCCATATATACAATGATAGAAAGGCCATTCCAAATATTCTTTCCTACTAAAACAGTTGGTGTATTTAATGGAGTGTATACCTGCTATACCACAACTTATAGCATTATTTTCCCTTGACACGGGTGAGGAGCTCTTGACCCAAATTGGACTCTTATTTTTTCTTGAATGTAATATGAATGCCTACTATTCCAGAGGCGCGTGTGAAGGTGTAAGGGGCCCTTCAAACCCTCAAAGAGCTTTTGAAGGGTTCCCTCATGAGAAGGAAACAAAAATAAATAACAAAATAAGTATAAAAAAAATTATTGTATATAAATACGTACCTTAAAATATAAAGCAATTAAACATGAAATAGTCCTAACTGAAACAAATGATGAAAAATTAAATCAATCAAATGAACAAGCCTAATATATCACCTAATATATCACCGAGTCTGCCGGTGATATGGCAAGACACACAGGAATCACTTTAGAACATAAGAAAGGAGTAACACTGCAGCAGGCCTGTTGGCCCATACTAGGCAGGTCCTTCACAATCCATCCCACTAACATAATGGAAAAATAAACACATAAGCAGTATAATGTGATCCTTTATTGACAACGTTTCGCCCACGCAGTGGGCTTTATCGAGTGGGCGAAACGTTGTCAATAAAGGATCACATTATACTGCTTATGTGTTTATTTTTCCATTGTGTCGGTATTTTATACCATTTATTTCCACTAACAGAGTATTTTCTCAACCTAATTTTCAATGCTACCCAAGAAATAAGCTTTGATGATTCTATTTACTCATGTGCAATTCCCACTCAAATCCAACCCCTCTCACTCATGAATTTATCCAACCTAAATTTGAAACTACCCAAGGTCCTAACTTCAATAACCCTACTAGGCAGACTGTTCCACTCATCAACTACCCTATTTCCAAACCAATACTTTCCTATATCCTTTCTAAATTTAAACTTATCTAATTTGAATTCATTATTGCGGGTTCTCTCTTGGAGAGATATCCTCAAGACCTTATTTATATCCCCTTTGTTGATACCCATTTTCCACTTGTATACCTCGATCATGTCTCCCCTCATTCTTCGTCTTACAAGTGAATGCAGTTTAAGGGTCTTCAATCTTTCTTCATACGGAAGATTTCTAATGATATGGATTAATTTAGTCATTCTACTCTGAATGTTTTCTAACGAATTAATATCTATTTTGTAATATGGAGACCAGAACTGAGCTGCATAATCTAGGTGAGGCCTTACTAATGATGTATAAAGCTGTAATATAACCTCTGGACTTCTGTTGCTTACACTTCTTGATATAAATCCCAGTAATCTGTTAGCCTTATTACGTACATAACATAAGAACATAAGAAAGGAGGAACACTGCAGCAGGCCTGTTGGCCCATACTAGGCAGGTCCTTCACATTCCATCCCACTAACAGAATATTTGTTCAACCTAATTTTCAATGCTACCCAAGAAATAAGCTTTGATAATTTTATTTACTCATGTGCAATTCCCAATCAAATCCAACCCCTTTCACTCATGAATTTATCCAACCTAAATTTAAAACTACCCAAGGTCCTTGCTTCAATAACCCTACTAGGCAGACTGTTCCACTCATCAACTACCCTATTTCCAAACCAATACTTTCCTATATCCTTTCTAAATCTAAACTTATCTAACTTGAATCCATTATTGCGGGTTCTCTCTTGGAGAGATACCCTCAAGACCTTATTTATATCCCCTTTGTTAATACCCATTTTCCACTTGTATACCTCGATCATGTCTCCCTCATTCTACGTCTTACAAGTGAATGTAATTTAAGGGTCTTCAATCTTTCTTCGTAAGGAAGATTTCTAATGCTATGTATTAATTTAGTCATTCTACGCTGAATGTTTTCTAACAAATTTATGTCCATTCTGTAATATGGAGACCAGAACTGAGCTGCGTAATCTAGGTGAGGCCTTACTAATGATGTATAAAGCTGTAATATAACCTCTGGACTTCTGTTGCTAACACTTCTTGATATAAATCCCAGTAATCTATTTGCCTTATTACGTACGCTTAGGCATTGCTGTCTTGGTTTAAGGTTGCTGCTTACCATCACCCCCAAGTCCTTCTCGCAATCTGTATGGCTAAGTTCTACGTTATTTAACTTATAAGTGCTTGGGTTATGGACACTCCCGAGCTTTAGAACTTTGCATTTATCTACATTGAACTGCATCTGCCATTTTTCTGACCAGGAATTGAGTTTGTCTAAATCCTCCTGTAGTTCACTGACATCTACGTCTGAATCGATTATCTTACCTATCTTCGTGTCATCAGCGAATTTGCTCATATCACTAGAAATTCCCTCGTCAAGGTCATTTATATATATTATAAACAACAACGGGCCCAAAACCGATCCCTGTGGAACGCCACTTGTTACAGATCCTCACTCCGATTTAACCCCATTAATGCACACCTCTGCTTCCTATTGGTGAGCCATGACTCGATCCATGAAAACACTTTTCCCCAATGCCATGAGCAGCCACTTTCTTTAACAGTCTCTGATGTGGTACTCTATCAAAAGCCTTACTAAAATCCAAATAAACAATATCGAATTCTTTATCATGATCAACTGCCTCAAAAGCCTTACTGAAAAAAGTTAATAAATTAGTTAGGCAGGAACGGCCCCTGGTGAATCCATGTTGAGTATCATTAATCAAATTATGCCTATCGAGATGGCTTCTTATGTTATCAGCTATAATCGACTCTAATAATTTGCCTACAATTGATGTTAGACTTATTGGGCGGTAATTTGATGGTAACGACTTGTCCCCTGCTTTAAAAATAGGAATTACATTAGCCATCTTCCACGTATCAGACACTACACCTGTTTGAAGAGATAGGTTAAAAATGTTAGGTTAAAAATGTGTAGTGTGAAGGTAGAGTGTGTAGGGTGTAGTGTGAAGGTAGAGTGTGTAGGGATGTAGTGTGAAGGTAGAGAGTGTAGAGTGTAGTGTGAAGGTACAGTGTGTAGGGTGTAGTGTGAAGGTAGAGTGTGTGGAGATGTATTGTGAAGGTAGAGTGTGTAGGGTGTAGTGTGAAGGTAGAGTGTGTAGGGATGTAGTGTGAAGGTAGATAGTGTAGAGTGTAGTGTGAAGGTAGAGTGTGTAGGGATGTAGTGTGAAGGTAGAGTTTGTGTTGGGTGTAGTGTGAAGGTAGAGTGTGTAGGGTGTAGTGTGAAGGTAGAGTGTGTAAGATGTAGTGTGAAAGTAGAGTGTGTACTTCTAAGAAGTCGTTAGATTCTAAATTCCCACTCAAAAAATTCCAATCGATTTGACTAAAGTTGAAGTCTCCCAGAATAACTACGTTATCGTGCATTGTGGCCTTAACAATTTCCTCCCATAGTAGTCTCCCTTGGTACCTAAGAACGAACGATAAGGCATTGCTGTCTTGGTTTTAGGTTGCTGCTTACCATCACCCCAAAGTCCTTTTCGCAATCTGTATGGCTAAGTTCTACATTATTTAACTTATGGAACTCCTGAGCTTCAGAACCTTGCATTTATCTACATTGAACTGCATCTGCCACTTTTCTGACCAGGAATTAAGTTTGTCTGAATCCTCAAGAAGTTCTATGACATCTAGGTGTGAATCAATTATCCTACCTATCTTCGTGTCGTCGGTGAATTTGCTCATATCACTAGTAATTCCCTCGTCAAGGTCATTGATATATATTATAAATAACAACGGGCCCAAGACTGATCCCTGTGGAACGCCACTTGTTACAGACCCCCACTCAGATTTAACCCCATTTATGCACACTCTCTGCTTCCTATTGGTGAGCCATGACTCGATCCATGACAGCACTTTTTCCCCAATGCCATGAGCTGCCACTTTCTTTAACAGTCTCTGGTGCGGTACTCTATCAAAAGCCTTACTAAAGTCTAAATAAACAATATCGAATTCTTTATCGTGATCTACAGCCTCAAAAGCTTTACTGAAGAAGGTTAATAAATTAGATAGGCAGGAACGGCCTCTCGTGAATCCATGCTGAGTATCATTAATCGAATTATGGTTATCTAGATGGCTTCTTATAATATCAGCTATAATTGACTCTAGTAATTTGCCTACAATTGAGGTCAGGCTTATTTGGCGGTAATTTGACGGTAGTGACTTGTCCCCTGCTTTAAAAATAGGAATTACATTGGCCATCTTCCACATATCAGACACTACACCTGTTTGAAGAGATAGATTAAAAATGTTAGTTAATGGTTCACAGAGTTCCAATTTGCATTCCTTAAGAACCCTTGCAAAAAGCTCATCAGGACCCGGCGATTTATTTTGTTTCAGTCGGTCTACTTGTTTCATAACCATTTCGCTAGTGACTGTCATATCATTCTCCATGTCAGTAAGATGCCCAGAGTTATTTTTAAGGGGACCTATCTTATCTTACACTTTTGTTCTATAAACCTGGCAAAAACGTTTGGGGTTAGTTTTTGAATCCCTAGCAACTTTAATTTCATAGTCCCATTTAGCTTTTCTTATCACCTTTTTTCGACCCTCTTAATGTCAGTATACTGATTTATAAGATGACCCTCACCTCCTTTTATGCGCATATAAATTCCTTTCTTCTGCCCTAAAAGATATTTGAGCCTATTATTCATCCATTTTGGGTCATTTCTACTTGATCTAATTTCTTTATACGGGATAAATGTTATTTGGGCAGCCTGTACAGTGTTAAGAAAGCTGTCATATTGATACCTCTCTTCGTTACCCCAGTCCACAGTTGATAAGTGTTCTCTAAGCCCATTGTAATCAGCTAAGCGAAAATCTGGGACAGTTACTGAATTATCCCTACTATCATACATCCATTCAATGCTAAAGGTAATTGATTTGTGGTCGCTTGTGCCGAGTTCCTCTGTTATTTCTAAATTATTAACAAGGGTTTCCTTGTTTGCCAGAACCAAGTCAAGTAGGTTATTTCCTCTTGTAGGTTTTGTCACAAACTGCTTCAAAAAACAATCCTGAACTACTTCTAAAAAGTCGTTAGATTCTAAATTACCTGTCAAGAAATTCCAATCAATCTGACTAAAGTTAAAGTCCCCTAGAATTACTACGTTATCGTGTCTTGTGGCCTTAACAATTTCCTCCCAAAGTAGTCTCCCTTGTTCCCTATCTAAGTTTGGAGGACGGTAAATCACGCCTAAAATCAATTTTTCACACCCCTCTGAAAATTCTATCCAGACAGACTCTGTATGTGTTATTTCAGTCTTTATACCCGTTTTTATGCAACAATTTAAATGATCACGGACATAGAGTGCCACCCCACCCCCTTTCCCGATACTTCTGTCTACTTGGAACAATTTAAAACCCTGAATGTGACATTCGGCAGGCATGTCCCGATTTTTCATATTAAACCATGTCTCAGTTATTGCAAAAACATCAATATTACCCGTACTTGCAACTACTCTCAACTCGTCCATCTTATTTCTCGCACTACGACTATTAGTATAAAAAATATTCAGAAAACCTCCCTTCTCTTTACTCTTCCTGTTTATTTCCGTTTTTCCACTATACCTATTGCTATCCTTGTCACCTAGTGCCACTGGCTTTCCAATACCCACCTTATTCTGCCTATTACTAGTTCCCCTAGAATTCATAACATTACTACACTGGGACTTCACTATTTTTTCCCCATAATCCATACCACTAACTTTTTCTAGATTAAAGCCCTAACAGCTCCCTGCACTGCAGTTGCCAGTGCCCCCACCCCAGACCTGGATAAGTGAACCCCATCCCTGGCATACATGTCATTTCTGCCATAGAAGAGGTCCCAGTTGTCAATAAATATCACTGCATTTTCCTTACAGTATTTGTCCAGCCAGCAATTGACACCAATTGCCCTAGACAACCATTCATTTCCAACTCCTCTCCTTGGCAAAATACCACATATGACAGTGTTCCCAACCTTCTTCCTAATTCTGTCTATTGCTGACCTATAGCTGCTAGTCAGGTCTTCACTCCTACGTCTGCCAACATCGTTGCCTCCAGCACTGAGACAGATAATAGGATTGCTCCCATTACCTCTCATGATGTCGTCCAGACGGCTAACAATATCCTCCATCCCAGCCCCAGGATAACATACCCTCTGCCTCCTATTCCTATCCTTTAGACAAAATTCCCTATCCATAAACTTAATCTGACTATCCCCAACTAAAACAATGTTCTTACCTCGAATGGCGGTGTGCATGACGTTCTCGACGGTCTTTGTGGAGATGGTCTTCGCTGGGATGTCTTCACATTCGTCTGATAACAATGAAAAAGAGTTGCTGGTTTTCACAGCAGTCTCCTGGACCTTCTTCAACTTCAGCTTCGTCCCTTCAGATTCGACTAGCATCCATTCGTTGGTCTGATCATCGGCGACATTGTTCCGGGGATAATCCTTGCATATACCCTTCAATCGTTGAATTTCTCTTCTAGCTTCCGTTAATTCTGCCTTAATTTGGAGATATAGCTGTTCGTAGTCGAGGGAAGCCATCATCCAATCGCAGGTAGCTAAGAACGGAAGCACAGTAGAAAAGTCTTCACAGAGCAAAGATGGTTCAGTCCACAGAGAGTACACAAGACACGTCCTCATTGAGCTAAGTACAGGTCACCACTTGAGTGTAATGGGACGCTAGAGATAGCGTAATGAGGTGGTCGTGACTATTGTGAAGTCCAGCAACAGACTGTTACAATGCTTATGACAGTACAGCTAGCAGCGTAGATAACAGTTAGCTGCCAGCCGTAGTAGTCAACTGAAAATTGGCGACAGAGATAGTTGCTCTGTCCTCGTGGTATAGAAAAAACAGTTCTCAAATACGTCTGTTGACCTGCCCCGACGTGGTGTAACAGCAGAGTTTCTAGTGATGATGCAGGAGTGTAGATCCAAAGGTGAAGGAAGATGTGGCCTTTTACAAGATCTTGGACCTGCACAGCAGAGTTCTCATTAAGTAGTGACGGAACACCAGAGTTCCCAAGACTACGAATTATTGTTTCAGACCGATTAGATCAATGCAGCTCTTGTTACCCCGCATCTGATGGGTGACCCACACCAGCAAGCATCTGATGGGTGACCCACACCAGCAAGCATCTGATGGGTGACCCACACCAGCTAGCATCTGATGGGTGACCCACACCAGCTAGCATCTGATGGGTGACCCACACCAGCTAGCATCTGATGGGTGACCCACACCAGCTAGCATCTGATGGGTGACCCACACCAGCTAGCAAGGCTGAGAAAGACAACGAAAATTACAAGCCGAACAAGGAGTCATTCACATGACAGGCTGAAGGACTTTAAAAAATATGGTGATGACTAAATATTACCCAAGTCCGGACAAAAGAAAAAAAAATTATGAAAGCAAAACTATTAAATTTATTAGAGTGGAGATCTATACTTACGGACTTGATGAAAGCAGGAAGCCAAGTGACGTTACTCAGTCAGTCTGGGTCCCTTGTTGCCTCTCACCCGGTGGGAGAGGCGGGGGTTAAGGTAACACTCACATACTCCTTTCTGAACAGTCATACTACCAGTCATACTTCCTTCACCAATCATTCAGTCTTCCACTCTTATGTGAACTTTCTCACAGCGCGTTTACCATTGTTCTTGACTTAAACGTATCAGTTGTAAAAGGCATCAATCATCAATGGCTTATCCATCATGTGAAATGTAACGGATGCAACGTTTTCTGGGTTTACGATGCGTATGTACAAATTTTGTTGGATTCTGTGCAACAAATGGAAAATGCTTTTTCTGGTCAGCTTTAAACTTTTAGTCCTGATGTGTTTTTCTCAGAGGAAACAAACTCTTGAGGTTAGGTTGTTTAAGCTCAGTAGAATGTTCTAATTATTTTAATAAAATTAGTTTGTGAAATAATTTACCCTAATTTAAATCAATATAATGCACATTTATATGGCTATAATATGTGTGCCTTCATGGCCATTAATAAAATATGTATGTTATAGACTAAGCTTACAAAAAACTTACTCTATTACTGTACTTTCTTAAAAGGTTGTCAGTCATAGAGAAACACTTCGATTGATTTTTAGCTTGAATAGGTTTCAATTTGCTTTTATGGAAGAAAAATTTAAAATGTTTGAAATTGTGCTTTTCGAGCGATAATTTCTGAGTGTTGCACTTGACTCTCTTCAGACCTTCCTTACCCATAACTTCCATACCCATAACTTCCATACCCATAACTTCCATACCCATAACTTCCATACCCATAACTTCCTTACCCATAACTTCGTATCTCAACTTGAAGATTGATGTGCTTGTGTATTTTAGGATATTGGGCTGTCAAAGGTTTCAATTAAATTTGGGCAGCATGTGCCATAATTTACCATTTTTATTGAAGAAATTTGGGTATTACTTGCTGTATGATGACTTGTGAATGTCTCTTCTGATTCATATCAGATATTCAATCTTAATATTTAAATTCATTATCAACCTATGCTGCACTCTGCACTTTTCCAGTGACGTGCACTGAGGCACCGGGAACTGGGGTTATGGAATACTGGGATACATGGCTTAGATCCAACAGAGACCGAAATGCGTCTAGTTGAGGATACGTTTCGCCCACCTGGGGATTCTTCAGTGATTTATATAGTGACAGAGATCTGGTCAAAGTCAGTTCAAGGTGCGTTGAGAGGAGGGAAATGGACGGGGCTAGTTGATGGCTGTGTTCTGCTCTGGCAAATTACATTATGCTAAGATTTTAGAAATAATGATTCTCCCTCTATACTGAGTTAAGATGGTGCCTGTAGCCATGAGTGATGACTCTCAACACCGTCTGTTGCGACAGTCGGATTCCCTGAGAAGTCCATGAGAAGCCCTCAGGAGTTTCATTGAATAACACAAGGATTGTTCAAGTCTGGGAAGCGTAGCGGTGCTCATTATTTTTTGTGTGATACTTCATGAGATTCCCCCAACATAAACTTTGTCAGACAACCCACATGGAATGAAGTAAATCCAGCAATTGTTTCATGGTGTTGTCTTTTTTAATTAGCTAAGAGATCCTTAATTGTTTTAGTTTGGTTACCGTGCAGGACGATGAATCTCTTCGTGGTGCGTTGTTGCCTAGCAGTGTTAGTGATCTTTTCTGCCTTTATCTTAGTCAGTGATAAAGAGGCCGGGTAATAATGTTAAATGGTGATAAGTAAGACCCTCAAAAGGATGCAATTACGAGGCCCTTCATAATGCGTGTGTTGTGGTGTGACGCCCTTCATAATGCGTGTGTTGTGATGCGAGAAGAAATGCAAAAGGTCGTCTTTGTTAGTTGGTTTTCTTTAGAAGTAGAACTCCAGTAAGTTCCTCTTCTCTAGAGAACTTAATGGAAGGTTCTTTGTTGTTTAAGAGTTCTGTAGTGTTGAGGCGTCTTGGGGCGATGGCCAAGACATCGGCAACATTGTTGAACCTTGTAACACTGCCTGTTATGTAACACAGCCTGGTATGTAACACAGCCTGGTATGTAGCACTGCCTGGTATGTAACACTGCCTGGTATGTAACACAGCCTGGTATGTAGCACTGCCTGGTATGTAACACTGCCTGGTATGTAACACAGCCTGGTATGTAGCACTGCCTGGTATGTAACACTGCCTGGTATGTAACACAGCCTGGTATGTAGCACTACCTGGTATGTAACACAGCCTGGTATGTAGCACTGCCTGGTATGTAACACTGCCTGGTATGTAACACAGCCTGGTATGTAGCACTGCCTGGTATGTAACACTGCCTGGTATGTAACACAGCCTGGTATGTAGCACTGCCTGGTATGTAACACTGCCTGGTATGTAACACTGCCTGGTATATAACACTACCTGGTATGTAACACAGCCTGGTATGTAACACTGCATGGTATGTAACACTGCCTGGTATATAACACTACCTGGTATGTAACACTGCCTGGTATGTAACACTGCTTGGTATGTAACACTGCCTGGTATGTAACACAGCCTGGTATGTAACACTGCCTGGTATGTAACACTGCCTGGTATGTAACACTGCTTGGTATGTAACACTACCTGGTATATATGGTTTCACTCTCCTCCTCCAGATGTAATTAGATTTGATTTGAGCTCTTTTAAGACATAACTAATAGTTCCTAATCCGTCATCAATTTACAAATACTGAGAAGTTTAGTACAAAACTCTTGGGATCACTGGTATTGATCAAACATCCCTGGTATTCGGAGTTCATAGATGAGTTGCATTTGAGCTCACATCCCCATGAACCTTGCTTCTGTGTTCACATTTCCCCTCTCTATAGTTTCCAGGTTCAATCCCTCAGTATCTATAGCTTAAGTGTACACTGTCTTTGGCGTCACAACTCCTGCGTTAATAACTCTCGTATCTATTACCCGGGTCAACACATTCCAAGTCAATAACATATAATAAGTCATTACTAGAGTTTGAAGATCCTCTAGCTATTGCTCAAGCGCGGGAGAACGAGAGAGCCAGAGAGAGAGAGAGAGAGAGAGAGAGAGAGAGAGAGAGAGAGAGAGAGAGAGAGAGAGAGAGAGAGAGAGAGAGAGAGAGGAGAGAGAGAAAGAGAGAGAGAGCGAAGAGCGAGCGAAATAGAGAGCGAGAGCGAGCGAAAGAGCGAGCGAGCGAGAGAGTGAGAGAGAGAGCGAGAGAGAGAGAAGAGAGAGAGAGAGAGAGAGAGAGAGAGAGAGAGAGAGAGAGAGAGAGAGAGAGGGAAGAGAAAGAGACATGCACCATGATTTATGGATAGTTTATTAAGAGGTATGAGAGTCACAATGTCAACAAATAACATAAATAATAAATTAGTAGTTCAAGTGTGAGAGTCAGAGAGCGAGGACTTGTGCTTACGACCAAACATAGATATGCTAGGTGAGTACATATATGAAAAACGTCTGTCTCGGGCTCAGTGGACGGAGGATCAAGCCTCTACCAGGGCTTGCACTGAATGACCCATATGGATTTAGTGCTTACCATAAATTAATTTAAAATTGGTCCTTTCGGAGGAAACACTGGTGAACACGGACAAACACAAAATTGCCTATGTTATATGTGAAAATAAGAATGTTGATAGTAGATTAATGAGAATTGAAGGCAAGTGATGAGGAAGGTGGCGATGATCAGAATAAAAAGTTGTTAAGGGCACCTGCTCTTAAACATTAAAGGTAGACATGTCAGCAGTGGCTTGCAGAGGGGAGGGGAAAGCCGAAGGAGTGGTGGCCCTGGGCATCCAAATGGGAAGGGTGGAGGATCCAATTAGAGAAGGAAATAAGATAGTGATTTTGAAATTTCAGCGGTGATAAATGAATTTTTGGATGCTCACCGCACTACAGAGGCAGTGGTTAGCCCTTTATTCCTTTAACATGGTGTACCTTTTCTGACCAGAGAAAATGGTGCCCCCACACGCATTCGCATGACGTACGTGGAACATCCATCAAAAGCAACAAGCAGACGTGGCTGTTCGTTGCTTAATAAATTTGTTGATTTATATTTAAATCGAATAAAGTGTTTATTTCATGTTTCATCTGTGTTTACATATTCAAAATATCTCCCTTTCTCATAATATTTCTCAGTACTAGGCGTTATACTTGAGTCTTTGGGGCATGCAATCAAGGAGTTTTATGAAAGAGGTCAGATCATGAGGACGACGGAGGCTATGAGTTTGTATTTAGAGAGTTGGTTTAGAGGTTCTTTAATGGCCGGAGAGGGAGGGGAAAGAGAGAGGAGAATTATTGAGGAAGGGGTAGTGGAGAGGTTGGGGGAGGATGATAGGGAATATATGGGTGGCGATATTAGTGAGGAGTGTGGATGGCGATACAGGGTATGAGTAAGAGAAAGTCACCGGGAATTGATGGAATTTTGAACGACTTTTATGTGTTGCAGTGTGAGGTCATGAAAGATTGTTTGGTGAGGTTGATGAATCGTATGAAAGTGATGGGTACCATGGGTGTGTCGCAGCGTACTGGGGTGATTGTTTTGGTTAAAAAGGGAGGTGTAGGGGACCAGATTGGGGATTATAGGGGTTTATCGATGATGTGTGGGGATTATAAGATATTTGAAGTGTAATAGGATTAAGAAAGTAATTGGGAGGGTAGGTGAGGAAGGGCAACGAGGGATACCCGGGCGATGTATGAATCAAGGACATGATTGGATCAGGAATTTTGTGGATAATAGTGTGGGGGTGGGGGGGGTTGGCTGTGGATTGGAAGGCTGCGTATGACTGTGTTGAAAGGGATATATTATGGAGGATCATGAGGAAGCAGGGGTTTGGGGAGGAAATAGTGGGCTGGGCGGAGGCACTGTATAAAGAGGCTAAAGTGAGAGTGCAAGTTAATGGGTTGGTAGGTGGGGAAGTGAGGATGGGGAGAGGTTTGAGGCAAGGATGTCCCTTGTCACAAATCCTCTTCGCGTGTATGCAGGACCCTTTGTATAGACTGGTTAAGGTAGGGTTGGGGGTGGGGGAGGGGATGTAGAAAGGGACACTGGCATTGTTGGTTACGTGGATGACACCACTGACACCACTGACACCACGGTGTTAGTGAGTTCTTAAGATGGCTTACGTGCTATTGGTGTGATTATTAGTTTATTTGGGAAAGCATCTGGTATGAGGATTAACAATGCTAAGTCACATTTAATGGAAGTAGGTACGTGGGTGGGGGTGGCTTGAGGTTAAGGTATGGATGGTCAATAGTCGATAGATTGAAAGTGTGTGGTGTGGCCAGAAAAATTAATACAGAATTAGTGTTGGGTAAGGCGTTAGAGAGAATGTTGGGGTGGAGACTGGGGGATGTTACGTTGTTACAGAGGTGATAGTGGTTAATACTTTAGTTTATAGTAAAGTATGGCACGTGGCAAGGTTATTTCCTATATTAAAGGGAGATATGGTGGAATTGGTTGGAAAGGTGTTGAGATACATTTGGGGTTATGGGAAACATTGGTTGAGTAGGGAGGTTGGTATGAAGAGGGTGGGATTAGGGGCCAGGGGTTGATAAATTTGGAGGTAAGAGCCAGGTGTTTATATGTTTATATGCAAAATTTTGTTATAAGACTAAGGGGGGTGGCAAAGGAAGGAAGGAGGGTGGGGGAGGTAATGAGGGATTTAAGGAAGTGGTTGGGGGAAGGATTTAGTTAGGTGTGGTGATATGCTGCGTGGTCTTATGAGTGTAAGGAATCCGGGAAGTGTAAAGGCTAGTGTGTTAGGAAGGGTGGGGAGAGGAGAGGAGGTGATGGAAGGGCTGGCTGTTTTTCCGGTGTATGATTGGAAAAGTATATGGAGTGGGATGAGGGGTATGAGGGTGAATGTGAGGGCGAGAGAGGTTATGTTTCGGTTTTTACATGGGGTTCTGGCCTCACGCGAAGTGTTGTATAGGATGGGATTGGTTGGGGATGCAAGGTGTGGTAGATGTGGTGAGGAAGATACTATTTATCATGGGGTATATTTTTGTGGCAACTTGAGTTAGTAAGACAATGGTTGGGGAGGTTAATAAGATTCGGAGGGGGAGGGGGGATTCATGCGTTGCGAGTTTTGAGTTTAGATATAGGTGGTGTGGGGCAGGACGTTCGTAGAGCACTTATGTACATGGCTGTTGATTTTGTGTATGTTTCGTGGGTGATGAGTGAGTAACCTGGGAGTGTGAGGTTGAAGGCCATTGCAGCGTCCATGTACAGGACAAAATGTAGAGATAGGGTTTTGTATGGGGTATCATGAGGTAGGTTTTTTCCTGTGGGTTAAAGGGAATTTACGGTAGGACAGTTGTTGGGCCTGATATAAGCGAATAGTTGAATGGTGGCTGTTCTCTGTGGGGTAGGGAAAGGTTGAGTGCATAGGCTGTTAGGTGTATGAATGGTATGTTTGAGTAGTATGAGTAGCATGAGGGGTGTAGCATGGGGGTTGACGGAGTGACAAGGTATACTAGTAGTTACCTTTTGACAATTGACTTTTGGGGGGTGTGGATGGAGGTATGTGTATGCTTGGGGTTATGATGTAGTAAAGGGAGATTTAAAAAAGGGAATATAAAAAAAAAGGGGGAAGTTAGAGGTGGCTTTCCTTGGGTGATAATATTGAGTATTGGTTATGACGTATTAAAGTCTTGATGCTATCATTCAGGGACAGGGATTAAAGGTCTTGATGTGTATGGTGGTAACAGTACCTGATTCATCTACATATACGAGAATGACGGTTGTAATGGCTTCATAAAAGTGACAGGATTATATTGATATACATGTCATTAGGGTATTATGTGTTATTGTGGTGTGTTGCAAACATGTGGCTAGTTTCAATTTGTACTTTTGGGACAAAGGTTTGTTAAAGTGATTATATTGTTGATTATATACTTGGTTATACGGGGTGGAGGAATGTTATTTTGAATGTACCTTGGGGTACTTAATTGCATTGTGTTTGGCCTTGGTTATGGATATTTGTATATTTCTTGAATTGTATTGTGTTAGGGTTATGCATTGTATTCATTTGATGTGGTTATTAGGTTTCCTTATATGTGTTCATATGGAGATGTTATATATATTGAATGAGTTTCATTCGTTGGACTTTGTGAGGTTTATGTTTTAAGGGTGTGGAGGTTACATGTTATTGATTGTTATTGTTTGTTTTATTTTTGTACGTATTGTCATGTAAAACAAAGTATAATAGACTGTTTGAGTCCTGATTTATTAAGGAATTCATGAATTATTGTGATCAGTATCTCTATATTTTTTTTGTGTGTGTTTAAAGGCTTAAGACTTACATGTAGGGGTTTTGTCAGGTTAAATGGAAGGGTTAAAAAGGAGGGGGGGTCTTTTGTGTCGAATGTTTTGGTCTCATGTAATATTTCATATTTCATTGTTGGATGATACAAAATTATGCACATATTTTTTAATTTTTTTTAACAGGGGAGTTGTGAGGCGGAGGCGGCAGTGTAATTTCATATGTATATACTTATGTGTATGTATGTTAAGATAGGGACTTGTGTTTGTACGGCATGCTTCAATGCTTCAAATCATTGATTTGATACATTAGATAGGTTATGTGTCATGGGGAAGTGGAACAGAATTCTTCCTCCGTAAGCCATGCGGGTCGTAAGAGGCGACTAAAATGCCGGCAGCAAGGGGCTAGTAACCCCTTCTCCAGTATATATTACTAAATGTAAAAGGAAAAACTTTCGTTTTTCCTTTTGGGCCACCCTGCCTCGGTGGGCCACCCTGCTTCGGTGGGCCACCCTGCCTCGGTGGGCCACCCTGCTCGGTGGGCCACCCTGCCTCGGTGGGCCACCCTGCCTCGGTGGGCCACCCTGCCTCGGTGGGCCACCCTGCCATGATGGGAAACGGCCGACGAATAGGCAGAACTTGCGATTTTGTCTTAAGTAGCAACGTTCATCTTGCCATATAAGACAAACAAAAATTTGTGTATGCAATAATTTCGCAAAAATCATTCTGAACCTAACGAAAAAAATATATTTCATTGTGTTTGTTTATTATTAAATTATTGTAAACGTATCAAAAATATATTTAGTTGGATTAGGCTAAATTAAATTGCGCTTGTTGTAATAAGGTTAGGTAAGTTATCTAAGATTCTTCTGGTGCAAAATTATAAATTTTTACATTAACATATATGAAAAAAATATGCTATCATCAAACGTATAAGAGAAAATTTTAGAAAGGACTTAATTTTAGATGAAGTCTTGCTACTTGACCAGTTTTACCTATTAGGCACGATATATATATATATATATATATATATATATATATATATATATATATATATATATATATATATATATATATATATATATATATATATATATATATATATAATAGTGCCGATTAGGTAAAACTTGATATTTTAGCTTAAATAGCAACGCTCTTCTTGGCAAATAAGACAAGTGAAAATTTGTGTATGCAATAATTTCGCAAAAATCATTCTGAACCTAACGAAAAAAATATATTTCATTGTGTTTGTTTATTATTAAATTAATGTTAACGTATCTAAAATATATTTAGTTGGGTTAGGCTAAATTTAATTGTGCTTGTTGTAATAAGGTTAGGTAGGTTTTCAAAGTTTCTCTTTGTACAAAATTATAAATTTTTACATTAACATAAATGAAAAAAAAAATATATATCTTTAAACGTATAAGAAATTTTTAGTAAGGACTTAATTTTAAATGAGTTCTTGCTAATTGAGCAGTTTTACCTAATCGGCACGACATATATATATATATATATATATATATATATATATATATATATATATATATATATATATATATATATATATATATATATATATTTCGTGCCGATTAGGTAAAACTGGTCAATTAGCAAGAACTCATTTAAAATTAAGTCCTTTCTAAAATTTTCTCTTATACGTTTAAAAATATTTTTTTTTTCATTTATGTTAATATAAAAATTTATAATTTTGTACCAAGAGAAACTTTGAAAACCTACCTAACCTTATTACAACAAGGGCAATTTATTTTAGCCTAACCCAACTAAATATATTTTAGATACGTTAACATTAATTTATTAATAAACAAACACAATGAAATATATTTTTTTCGTTATGTTCAGAATGATTTTGGCGAAATTTTTGCATACTCAAATTTTCACTTGTCTTATATGGCAAGATGAGCGTTGCTATTTAAGCCAAAATCGCAAGTTTTACCTAATCGGCGGTTATGGTTATGGTTATTGATTCTGCTAGTTGACTCTGCCCAGTGCGGTCACAGCAGCTCTGACTTCCTTCAGTCTCCCTACGATCCCCGTTGGGGAGGGGAATTTCTACCTTCATCACGATGAGCTACGCAAATCGTGTCAAGATCAAACCCAACAGTGGCACTGTGAATGATTCATCCAAACTTGCTCTAGCAGTTGCTGTTAAGAGCGTGCTACAGGTGAAGTTCAACACCATATTGACCCTGAAAGAAGCATTTATTGTTGTCTGCAACGATGATGAAGATGCAGAGAAGCTACTCACTACAACAGCCACCACCACTCTCACTACAACAGCCACCACCACTCTCTCTGAACGAGGATTTACTGTCATGTCATCTCCAGCTCTCAGGGCAAGAAGAACAGTTTTCCTTAAGAAACTTGATAAGCTTCTTACAGTTCAACCTATCGACGAACTCAAGACATCCATTGAAGATCAAAATTCATGGGCCACAGTGGAGAGCATCATGTAAATACCTACAGCTTCCTCCATGTTCAAGGTCACGTTTACCGACGTCAACATGGCTGCCACTGCATTAGCAGACGGACTGGCTGTATATTATTACTTCGTCAGCCCCACCTGCATCGAAGCTGAGAGATTCCACTACATTTCTCACTGTTGGACCTGTTACTCGTATTCACACAACACCAGCGACTGTCCTGTGAAGGAAAAGAAGTTTTGCACTACATGTAGTAGTGAAGGACATGATTTTAGATCATGCACCGCCGCTGCTCCACCAACACCATCTTGCATCAACTGTAAAAGCAACGATCATCACACACTTGCTGCTAAATGTCCCACTCGCAAAGACATTCTGAAGAAGACCCAAGAAGCAGCACAGAAAAAGTCATCTTCAAAATCTCCCACCTATGCTGCAATTACAAAATTACAAGCTACCACAACTAAAATTCTCCAAGCCTCCACGCAACCTACTACTACCAGCATCGCACCTGCCAGTGACCCCACCACCATCTACTACTGTATGGTCTATGCTCATATGCATAATGCTGCTGTTCCTGGGACGTTCAACACCTCCATCAACGAACTCTTCAAATTAAACAACATGCCAGAGTTCAAATTTCCAGATTCTCCACCATCTTCTGTGATACTCAACAATTCCCAGCATATTGACGACATTACTTTACCTGCTGATGACTCAGCTGAAGCCTCACCACCACCACTAGCTACTACTGACGTCACGCCTACAACAACCAATGAGAGCTCACCACCACATCACACCCCTACCGAGAACCAATCAGCTGCCTCCCTGCCAGTTTTGCCACAACTACCTTCCACCAATGAGAAGCATTCATCTCCTACTACCTCGAACCAATCAGAGACGGTGTCGTCCAGCCCTGCCACTCCAACACTTCCACCATGCACCATGTTTGGTGTAAGATTCTTTACTACTCGACAATTTCCCTCAACAATGATGCCTACTGACCTTACCTAACATCTCCACGATGGAACTGTTAAGTTCAGATGTAATACCAGACCACTCCAGACCCTCGACAACATTATAAGAGACCTTCAACATCCTAACTTCCAACGTTTAATTAAAGTAAAACACATCTCACTAAGACAGTTCACCTTGCTGGTGAATGGAACGCTTCAGTGATTTCTCCAACACATCACTGTCATGTGACTGCCTTCTCGACCTTGCCTGCCTTCTGGGACTCTTCCATCGACGCCTGACAGCCTCCTGCAGTCCACCTTCACCCGCCTCATCAGCTGCTACAACTCGCTCCAGCATCACACTCACCGATCTACAACGCTGCAGTTTCTCTGCACACGTCGCCCAGAGTGGACGTGCCACTCACCTGTATATTCCCTCCTCCTACCCTTACCCAACCTTTTCCCATATTTCTATCCTTACCCATCCTTCTTCCATCCCAGCTTACCGACGCTCAGGTCATCAAGCTCCATGCTCCATGCTTTCAAAGTTGGATAGCTGTAAATTTCACCTGCAAGCAGGTCTTTACAGCGGCAGCAAGAGCAAGTTTGCCACTGATAACTCCACTGGATTGCTTGATCTTTACACGCTGAGCAAGCATCGTTAAAGAGTAAAGGTGATGACTGAAGGATAGAGATTCCCCTCTCCAACGGGGATCGTAGAAAGACTGGAACGACGAGTCAGAGCTTCTGCGACTGCACAGGGCGAGGTCTACACAGCGATTTGTGGTGGTCAGAAGAATCAGAGGGACTCACAGGTAAGGGGTGGTCGCTTTTGCAATTCAGGCAAGTTGGTACGGGAAAGTAGCAGCGTGAATCTTGTGTACGGGAAAGTAGCAGCGTGAGTCTTGTGTATGGGAAAGTAGCAGCGTGAGTCTTGTGTACGGGAAAGTAGCAGCGTGAGTCTTGTGTACGGGAAAGTAACAGTGTGAGTCTTGTGTACGGGAAAGTAGCAGCGTGAGTCTTGTGTATGGGAAAGTAGCAGCGTGAGACTTGTGTACGGGAAAGTAGCAGCTTGAGTCTTGTGTACGGGAAAGTAACAATGTGAGTAATGCGAACCCAGAATGGGCCACAATTTGTATGATGTATTATATGTATATTTCCAATTTCTTATAATTTTATATTGCTAATATTTTCGATAATAGCTAAATCGTTCATATATTTCTTTATATTATTATTTAACTTAGCTATTTTATTAGGTAGGATGTAACATGTCCACTATTGTGCTCATTGTTCCAGAGTGTTAAGTAGCTGCTTTTCAGTTGGCAAACTACCTCGCTAACAAGCGCTTCGCTTGTTATACTGCCGGCTTTCTGGAGTTGCTGGGCAGCAGCCATGCGAGTCACGTGATCACACCTGTGGGAGGAGACTGTCCCCCTTTATCGTTCTCTCTTCCCTGCTGACTCTCGTTGGAGTAGCACCTCGCTCTTGTCTCTGCTTGTTTCCTCGTCATTTAGACTCTGTTTGGTAGAGTATGTATTCGGTGGTGAGACGACACATACTTCTCTGGACTCTGTGTAACTCTTGTTCACAGAGAATAGCCTAGACTTAGTGATTTCGACGTTTTACTGGGTTGTGTGTCACATTGACACTGAGATAACTCAGGTCTCTAGCTATAGCTCTTGACCTAATTCGTTGAGGCATCTGTGCACCGTCACAGTCGGGGATGTTGGTTATGCTGAACTTAGATTCAGTAATAAGAGAGTTTTGTGACTATTATTTAGGATCTGCTGATGGTCCCCAGTTAGGGCCATTTTTCGATCTCCTTGTTCCTGATGCTGTGTTACTGTTGTTTGCTATATTGCTGTTCGGCGAATTTGTCATATTACTGTTCAATCAAGCTGTTCTGATTGTCAGTTTGTTAGAGAAGCTAGCTTATGAGAAGACATTCAGTCGGTCACTGGTCGAGTCGAGTCTTAAGAGGCATAACCAGTTTCGTGGAGCACACACACACACACACACACACGTATTTGTATATATCTTAGTATTATTGTAAATTGCTGACATTGTACCAGATGGTACATAAGAGCCATTAAGATATATGTGCCTTCAGCACAATAATATAGTTTATGAGAGAAGTGTAGGAGCTAACCTCCTAATTAATACCTTTAGTATATTTATATTTAATTTGATTTACTTTAATACCCTAGATATTCTAACTTTGTTAATTAACATTTTAAATATATTTCTTTGGTTAGTATCCTCTCAGTTGAGATCCTATTATGATATTGATAATACTATGTCGGATAACTGGACCAGGATATTGACTTTGTTGCAAAAGCCCAGTAACAGGCTGGATGGTAGAAGGGCATTCCTTTCTAGTGTTCACTGGAGATGTCTATTTCTAATAGATATCGCGTCATTTTGTAACAGTGAGTCTTGTGTACGTGAAAGTAACAGTGTGAGTCTTGTGTACGTGAAAATAACAGTGTGAGTCTTGTGTACGTGAAAATAACAGTGTGAGTCTTGTGTACGGGAAAGTAGCAGCGTGAGTCTTGTGTACGTGGAAATAACAGTGTGAGTCTTGTGTACGGGAAAGTAACAGCGTGAGTCTTGTGTACGGGAAAGTAATAGCGTGAGTCTTGTGTACGGGAAAGTAGCAGCGTGAGTCTTGTGTACGGGAAAGTAGCAGCGTGAGTCTTGTGTATGGGAAATTAGCAGCGTGAGTCTTGTGTACGGGAAAGTAGCAGCGTGAGTCTTGTGTACGGGAAAGTAGCAGCGTGAGTCTTGTGTATGGGAAAGTAGCAGCGTGAGTCTTGTGTATGGGAAAGTAGCAGCGTGAGTCTTGTGTACGGGAAAGTAGCAGTGTGAGTCTTGTGTACGGGAAAGTAGCAGCGTGAGTCTTGTGTACGGAAAAGTAACAGTGTGAGTCTTATGTACGGGAAAGTAGCAGCGTGAGTCTTGTGTACGGGAAAGTAGCAGCGTGAGTCTTGTGTACGGGAAAGTAGCAGCGTGAGTCTTGTGTACGGAAAAGTAACAGTGTGAGTCTTATGTACGGGAAAGTAGCAGCGTGAGTCTTGTGTACGGGAAAGTAGCAGCGTGAGTCTTGTGTACGGGAAAGTAGCAGCGTGAGTCTTGTGTACGGGAAAGTAGCAGCGTGAGTCTTGTGTACGGAAAAGTAACAGTGTGAGTCTTATGTACTGGAAAGTAGCAGCGTGAGTCTTGTGTACGGAAAAGTAACAGTGTGAGTCTTATGTACGGGAAAGTAGCAGCGTGAGTCTTGTGTACGGGAAAGTAGCAGCGTGAGTCTTGTGTACGGGAAAGTAAGAGCGTGAGTCTTGTGTACGGAAAAGCACAAGTGGTGAAAATTTGAAGCCCATCAGATGAGTCATTCCCCAGTTATGGCGGGTATTCCAACGATTCCAAGTTTTTTTTTATTATTTTATATCAAATTTCCCTGGATACAAATAAAAGTTAATGGCAACTTTCCTGGCGCTAAGATACACCAGCCATTAAATATTGGAGTCGTTCAGAAGAGGTATACTGAAAATTTTTAAATGTGTTTTAAAAGAATAAAAAATCTCGCTAATTTACACATAAAATTGTCGGATCTGGACCGACAATTTCAGTTTCACTTTTGTCGTTTAAGTTTTTGGTGACTTTCTGAGTTCTTGATCCTCCGCCACTGAGGGTTTTGGAAGCTATTTGAGTCATTCCAAGATGCTGGCAATTTATCCAACAACTTTGGTCATAGGGCACTTGACCATTCCAATTATTCCTAAAATTTGGCCTCCGTTACCATGAATTTTGAGCGAAATTAAATCGAAAATCTGATGGAAGAAAACAATTGTGGCAATGTTTTCCAGTTCCCCGTCAGTGATATTTAATCAATGTATTGATTATAACATACCTGACCTCTTTATACTAGTAATATAAAAAAAAATATATGAACGTCATCAAACATCTGAAAAAAATATTTAAATGTAAAATTGAAACTCGTTGATATTTTGAATTAGAGTCGCTATAAAATTTAAAACGTCCGTTTTTGCGAATTTTCGCATTGTTTTCTCAGGAGAGGAAAAATATTATTATAGAACCTGTTAGTCATTAACTGAATTCAGCGACTCGAAGAAACTGTCACTGGAAGTAAACGTCACCACTAAATAAAAAACTAGAATCAGCGGTGTGCAGTTTTATTTGAAAAGTGTCTCTCAGTGTATATATATATATATATATATATATATATATATATATATATATATATATATATTATATATATATATATATACTGTAATCCATTCTTAGGATTAATTTGAATGATCTTGTATAGTAGTTAGGCTTCAAACCTCAAATAAATTCATGTAGGTTTAGTATCTACTGGCTGCCATCTTGGATTTTGTTCCCTGGGAGATTTAGAGACTTTGGGAAGGCACTAATCCCAGCTTATTATTTTGAGATCTCTATCCCAGTGAATTGATCGCAGATACGTATAATATAATTGTAGCACTTAGGAACTTATTAACTTTCCCAGATATATTTTATATTTATATGTGTCATCAGTAATATAAGTAATATCTTTGTTCTTTGGCCACGTGACTCTAGAATCTTCCACCACTTACTCACTTTCCACCACTGTGACTCACGTGTTTCACCACTGTGACTCACGTGTTTCCACCACTGACTCACGTGTTTCCACCACTGACTACGTGTTTCCACCACTGTGACTCACGTGTTTCCACCACTGTGACCTCACGTGTTTCCACCACTGTGACTCACGTGTTTCCACCACTGTGACACGTGTTTCACCACTGTGACTCACGTGTTTCCACCACTTGACTCACGTGTTTCCACCACTGTGACTCACGTGTTTCCACCACTGTGACTCACGTGTTTCCACCACTGTGACTCACGTGTTTCCACCACTGTGACTCACGTGTTTCCACCACTGTGACTCACGTGTTTCCACCACTGTGACTCACGTGTTTCCACCACTGTGACTCACGTGTTTCCACCACTGTGACTCACGTGTTTCCACCACTGTGACTCACGTGTTTCACTCCACCCACTGTGACTCACGTGTTTCCACCACTGTGACTCACGTGTTTCCACCACTGTGACTCACGTGTTTCCACCACTGTGACTCACGTGTTTCCACCACTTGACTCACTGTATCCACCACTGTGACTCACGTGTTTCCACCACTGTGACTCAGTGTTTCCACCATGTGACTCACGTGTTTCACTACTCACTGTGACTCACGTGTTCACCACTGTGACTCACGGTTTCCACCACTGTGACTCACGTGTTTCCACCACTGTGACTCACGTGTTTCCACCACTGTGACTCACCTTCAACACCTCACTCTACTTACCTCAATACTCTGACCTTCCGGTTTATAAACCTTCATCTCTGAACTCACTTCTACTACCTACTCTACTACTACTACTACTACTACTACTACTACTACTACTACTACTACTACTCACTACTACTACTCTACTACACTACTACTGCCTACTACTACTACTACTACTACTACTACTACTACTACTACTACTACTACTACTACTACTACTACTACTACTACTACTACTACTACTACTACTTCAACAACAGCAAATTATTACACTACTACTAGACCCTATGCTCTTCCTTCTACTATTATTAATATTGCCACAATACTGTCACTATTATTGCTGCCTTCAGTCCTACTGTTATTATTACTAAGAAATCAAGTAAAGTTTCATATATATGAACAAAATATCTGCTTTACCAAACCTACCAAGAAGCAACAGTCCCTGACAACTGTCATCATCACTTCACTAACATATACAAGGTTAGCTAACCTTCAAACATCACCCTCACCTAACTAACATATACAAGGTTAGCTAACCTTCAAACATCACCTTCACTTCACTAACATATACAAAGTTAGCTAACCTTCAAACATCACCTTCACTTCACTAACAAATACAAGGTTAGCTAACCTCACAACAGCTTTTAGGAACTTGTTGAAAGTTTCAGTATGACTGTTATACACAATGTTTTGCCCATGGTAGTGGAAACAACTTACAGAGCTTCAAGAGTAGGCATGATTAGGTCCTCAAGACTACAAAAATGTAAAAGCTGTAAATATAAAAAAATATAAGAGGCAGGACCAGGAGCGATGAATCAACCCTTGTAAACGGTATTAGGGGAGTACACACACACAAACACACACACAAACACAAACACACACACACACACACACACACACACACACACACACACACACACACACACACACATGAAGATAGGGGAAGACCAAAGAACACCGCAGACAGAATACAGCCTAGGGGCCCAAATACTACAAACCTCACTCAAGGAAAAGGATCTTGGGGTGAGTATAATACCGAACATATCTCCTCAGGCGCATATCAACCAAATAACTGCTGCAGCATATGGGCGACTAGCAACGTTCAGGACTCTGCACGCCGTGTACGTCAGGCCTATATTAGAGTATGCACCACCAGTTTGGAACCCACACCTGGGTAAGCACGTCAGGAAATTATAGAAAGTGCAAAGGTTTGCAACGAGACTAGTCCCGGAGCTAAGGGGCATGTCCTACGAGGAGAGGTTAAGGGAAAGTTACCTTAAGACACTGGAGAACAGGAGGGATGGGTGGAAGACATGATAACAACATGTAAAATATTGAGAAGAATCGACAAGGTGGACAGAAATGTTCCAGAGCTGGAACACAGCGAGAAGGGGTCACAATTGGAAGTTGAAGACTCAGATGAATCACAGGGATGTTATGAAGTATTTCTTCAGTCACAGAGTTGTCAGGAAGTGGAATAGTCTGGAAAATGATGTAGTGGAGGCAGGATCTATACATTGCTTTAAGAAGAGGTATGATAAGGCTAATGGAGCAGGGAGAGTGACCTAGTAGCGACCAGTGAAGAGGAGCTAGGAGCTGTGAATCGACCCCTGCAACCATAACTAGGTGAGTACACACACACACACAAACACATACACACACACACATAAACACACAAACACAGACGAACGAAAATACTCACATGAACAAGAAAACACATGAAAAGAAGCACACACATGAAAACAAGAACACACATGGAAGGAAACGCACACATAAAAAGAGTAAAAATGAATGAGAACGAACATGAACAGAAACACAAATAAACAAAAGAAACTTGAATAAAAATGTGCATGAACATAATGAACAATTTGAACAGATAACAGTCGCAAGAACCAGTAACACTCACTTATGACCTGGTAACACACACATTAACAAGCAACACACACATTGACAGGCAACACTCGCAAGAACCAGTAACACACTCACTTATGACCTGGTAACACACACATTAACAAGCAACACACACATTGACAGGCAACACTCGCAAGAACCAGTAACACACTCACTTATGACCTGGTAACACACACATTAACAAGCAACACACACATTGACAGGCAACACTCGCAAGAACCAGTAACACACTCACTTATGACCTGGTAACACACACATTAACAAGCAACACACACATTGACAGGCAACACTCGCAAGAACCAGTAACACACTCACTTATGACCTGGTAACACACACATTAACAAGCACACACACATTGACAGGCAACACTCGCAAGAACCAGTAACACACTCACTTATGACCTGGTAACACACACATTAACAAGCAACACACACATGGACAGGCAACACTCGCAAGAACCAGTAACACACTCACTTATGAACAAGTAACACACATATAAACACGAAACACATATGGACAGATACAACACATAACACACGCACAAACAGGTAAAACAAACACAAACACTTGTACAGGAAACACACTCATGAACAGATACATATGAACGGATTCATACATAAGAACAGATACATATATTTGGAGAGATAATACACATAAATAAAAAGTAAAGTCATGAATAGATAACACAGTTCCTGAAAAAAAAAAAAATATAAAATATGAAATACTTTTGTTTGTCCCGTGAAAATTGTTCACCTCTGGTAACTTTGATATTGATGACATGAACTTGTTAGGTCGATCATACAAATTGTTCACTAAGTCATGTTCTTTCTCCAGAATTTGTATATAATATTTGTGTTGTTGCATAAATGTTTTGTAGAAAACTAAAGTACATAAAAGTAAATAATCATAGTCTACCCGAGGTAGACTTGAACAGCTGACGCAACTGTCTGTGGTGATTGATGACGCAACTGTCTGTGGTGATTGATGACGCAACTGTCTGTGGTGATTGATGACGCAACTGTCTGTGGTGATTGATGACGCAACCTGACCACCTCGTCTCCTTCTAGCATTGTTTTTTCTGAAGTTTTCTTGGAGCTTCTGTTCCCTTATTATCAGTTATAATATAATCATAAATTAAATTGCCTTAAGAAAAAAATCTAATAGCGGCAAAACAATTTTGCATTCTTGAATTATACGTCATCTGAAATAATGATATATTA
>WNWK01026107.1:0-5000 GCA_009830355.1 Cherax destructor
GGACGAGGACCAGGCAGAACTACAAAGGGATCTGGACAGCCTGCAAGCCTGGTCCAGCAACCCAGCTCCTGGAGTTCAACCCCACCAAGTGCAAAGTCATGAAGATTGGGGAAGGGCAAAGAAGACCGCAGACGGAGTACAGCCTAGGGGGCCAGAGACTGCAAACCTCAATCAAGGAAAAGATCTTGGGGTGAGTATAACACCAAGACACATCTCCTGAGGCGCACATCAACCAAATAACTGCTGCAGCATATGGGCCTAGCAAACCTAAGAACAGCATTCCGACATCTTAATAAAGAATCGTTCAGGACCCTGTACACTGTGTACGTTAGGCCCATATTGGAGTATGCAGCACCAGTTTGGAACCACACCTAGCCAAGCTGTGAAGAAGCTCGAGAAAGTGAAAAGGTTTGCAACAAGACTAGTCCCGGAGCTAAGGGTATGTCCTACGAGGGGAGGTTAAGGAAATCGACCTGACGACACTGGAGGACAGGAGAGATAGGGAGACATGATAACAACATATAAGATACTGAGAGGAATTGACAAAGTGGACAGAGACAGAATGTTCCAGAGATGGGACACAACAACAAGGGGACACAGATGGAAGTTGAAGACTCAGATGAATCACAGAGATGTTAGGAAGTATTTCTTCAGTCACAGAGTTGTCGGGAAGTGGAATAGTTTAGGAAGCGATGTAGTGGAGGCAGGCTCTATACATAGCTTTAAGCAGAGGTATGATAAAGCTCATGGCGCAGGGAGAGTGACCCAGTAGCGGCCAGTGAAGAGGCGGGGCCAGGAGCTTTGACTCGACCCCTGCAACCACAACAACTAGGTGAGTACACGCAAACACACACACACACACACACACACACACACACGCACACACACGCAAACACACACACACACACACACACACACACACACACACACACGCAAACACACACACACACACACACACACACACACACACACAGTCTAATAGACATGTGCCTAGGACAAAATGGTAACTAACAGGAGCTGAGTCTCGACCCCTGCAACCACAATTAGGTGAGTACACACACACACACACACACACACACACAGGAGCTGAGTCTCGACCCCTGCAACCACAATTAGGTGAGTACACACACACACACACACACACACACACACATTAAGGTTGGTTGGTTAATGGGGTTTAAAGTCTATCTACTACACGAGGGTCATTAAGGTTGGTTGGTTAATGGGGTTTAAAGTCTATCTACTACACGAGGGTCATTAAGGTTGGTTGGTTAATGGAGTTTAAAGTCTATCTACTACACGAGGGTCATTAACGCTGGTTGGTTAATGGGGTTTAAAGTCTATCTACTACACGAGGTTCATTAAGGCTGCATGTCACCTGTACACCACCAGTCAAGAATACTTTAATACCTAAAATACTGATTAATGTAAACTACCAGTGTATATACACTGAGATATACACCTCTCAGTGTATATACACTGAGATATACACATCTCAGTGTATATATACTTAGATATACACCTCTCAGTGTATATACACTGAGATATACACATCTCAGTGTATATACACTGAGATATACACATCTCAGTGTATATACACTTAGATATACACCTCTCAGTGTATATACACTGAGATATACACATCTCAGTGTATATACACTGAGATATACACCTCTCAGTGTATATACACTGAGATATACACATCTCAGTGTATATATACTGAGATATACACATCTCAGTGTATATACACTGAGATGGAACAGTGTGGGATGTTACTAATCTCCGACCATTGTGAAATGTTTGTCATCATGACAGTGTGTACTCACCTAGTTGTGGTTGCAGGTGTCGACTCACAGCTCCTGGCCCCGCCTCTTCACTAGCCACTACTTGGTCACTCTACCCGCTCCATGAGCTTTATTATACCTCTCCTTAAAGCTATGTATAGATCCTGCCTCTGTGTGTGTGTGTGCTTCTGTACTCTTCTGTTTTCTATCAATGGTGTACCAAGACTGGTACAGCATCAATGGTGTACCAAGACTGGTACAACTTCAATGGTGTACCAAGACTGGTACAGCATCAATGGTGTACCAAGACTGGTACAACTTCAATGGTGTACCAAGACTGGTACAGCATCAATGGTGTACCAAGACTGGTACAACTTCAATGGTGTACCAAGACTGGTACAGCATCAATGGTGTACCAAGACTGGTACAGCATCAATGGTGTACCAAGACTGGTACAACTTCAATGGTGTACCAAGACTGGTACAGCATCAATGGTGTACCAAGACTGGTACAACTTCAATGGTGTACCAAGACTGGAACAGCATCAATGGTGTACCAAGACTGGTACAACTTCAATGGTGTACCAAGCTGTACAGCATCAATGGTGTACAAGGCTTACAGCATCAATGTGACAAGCTGGTACAGCATCAATGGTGGACCAAGGCTGGTACGGCATCAATGTGTACCAAGACTGTACAGCATCAATGTGACCAGGCTGGTACAGCATCAATGGTGTACCAAGCTGGTACAGCATCAATGTGACCAAGCTGGTACAGCATCAATGGACAAGGCTGGTACAGCATCAATGGTGACCAAGGCTGACATCAATGTGTACCAAGGCTGTCGGCATCAATGGTGACCAACTGGTACAGCATCAATGGTGACCAAGGCTGGTACAGCATCAATGGTGACAAGCTGTACAGCATCAAGGGACCAAGGCGGTACAGCATCAATGTACCAGGCTGGTACAGCATCAATTGGAAGTGGTACGCATCAATGTGACAAGCGTAACATCAATGGTACAACTGTACAGCTCAATGGTGACCAAGGCTGTAGCATCAATGTGACAAGCTGGACAGCATCAATGGTACAAGGCTACAGCATCAATAAAGCTGGTACATCAATGTGACCGGCTGGAGCATAATGGTGGAACTACAGCATCAATGTTACAGCTGGTGCATCATGGAATAAGTGTTACAGAACAATGGTGACAAGGTGGTACAGAAAGGTGCAAGGCTGGTACACATCAATGGTACAACTGTACAGCATCAATGTGGGCTGTACAGCATCAATTGAAGGCTGACAGCATCAATGTGCATGCATCAATGTGACCACTGTACATCAATGTACCAAGCTTACAGCATCAATGGTACAAGCTGCACAATGGACAAACTGGTACACATCAATGCAGGCTGGTAATAATGGTGCGCGCACATCAATGTTGAAATGTTAGTGACAACTAAGCATCAATGTGGACAAGGCTGGTACACGTCAAGGCTGTACACATCAATGGTACAATCAGATAATTGACCAAGGTGTAACTCAATGGACAGTGGTGTCATGTGACCAAGGTGGTACGATAATGGGACAGCTGAAGCATCAATGGACAGCTGAAATAAGTGACAGTGGACACATCAATAAGCGTCGCATAATGTGACAAGTGACTCAGTGACAAGGCTGGACAGCATCAATGTACGATCATGGACATAGCATCAATGGTGACCAAGGCGGTACGCATCAATGGTGGACAAGCTGGTACAGCATAATGTGAAAGTGTACAGCATCAATGGACAACTGACAGCATCAATTGACCAAGGTGTACGCATCAATTGACAAGCTGGTACGCATCAATGTGACAGGTGGTACAGCATCAATGGTGACAGCTGTAAGCATCATGTACCAAGCTGTACAGCATCAATGTGACCAAGGCTGAACATCAATGTGGACAAGCTGGTACAGCATCAATGTGACAAGCTGGTACAGCATCAATGTGACAAGCTGTACAGCATCAATGTGGACAGGCTGGTACACATCAATGGTGACAAGGCTGTACAGCATCAATGGTGACCAAGGCTGGTAAGATCAATGGTGACAAGGCTGGCAGCATCAATGGTGAAAGTGGTAACATCAATGTGAAGTCTGGTCATCAATGTGACCAAACTGGTACAGCATCAATGGTACAAGGCTGGTAGCATCAATGTGACAGGCTGTACAGCATCATGTGAATGGTACAGCATCAATGTGCAAGTGGTAACATCAATGGGACAAGGCTGGTACAGCATCTAAAGGCTGTACAGCACAATGTGACGGCTGGTACACATCAATGGTGCGGCGCATCAATGGTGACAGCTACAGCATCAATGTGGACCAAGGCTGGTACAGCATCAATGGTGGACAAGCTGTACAGCTCAATGTGGACAGCTGGTACAGCATCAATTGTGCACCAACTGGTACAGCATCAATGTGAAAGTGGTACAGCATCAATGTGGACCAGCTTACAGCATCAATGGTGACAAGCTTACAGCATCAATGTGACAAGCTGGTAGCATAATGGTGGACAAGCTGGTCATCAGGACAACTACACATCAATGGTGAAGCGACAGCATCAATGTAAAGGTGTACAGCATCAGTAAGAACAATGGTGACAGCGGTACACATCATGTGGCAAGCTGGCACTCATGGCAAGGACGACAGGCAAGCTGGTAAGCTCAATGTGAAACGCACAATGCTGTCATCAATGGTGGACCAAGCTGTACATAATGTCATGTAGCATCAATGTCGACTCAATGAAAGGTACACAATAAGCAAGCATATGTACCAAGCTGGTAGCATCATGGGACCAAGCTGTACACTCAATACAAGTACACATCAATACAAGTGACCAAGACTGGTACAGCATCAATGGTGTACCAAGGCTGGTACAGCATCAATGGTGTACCAAGGCTGGTACAGCATCAATGGTGACCAAGGCTGGTACAGCATCAATGGTGTACCAAGTGGTACAGCATCAATGGTGGACCAAGACTGGTACAGCATCAATGGTGGACCAAGGCTGGTACAGCATCAATGGTGGACCAAGGCTGGTACAGCATCAATGGTGGACCAAGGCTGGTACAGCATCAATGGTGGACCAAGGCTGGTACAGCATCAATGGTGGACCAAGGCTGGTACAGCATCAATGTAACGTATAATTCGTGGAATTATAACACTCAGCTG
>WNWK01026107.1:7500-17500 GCA_009830355.1 Cherax destructor
ATAGGATTTGTAGAAGGATTGAAGGATTAAGGATAGAAGTGGAGAGATGGAGGGCATCACAGGATGGTGGATAGATGGAGGGGGCACAAGCCAGCAATGGGAAGGTGGGTTAAGCCACTATGTTGCAATATCCCGCTATATAATCTTGTTTACAAACTATGAGAGGCTGGTATGTCCCTGGTCTGTTCTGAGAACCCCAGTGTGTGTACTGGCTCGGCTCTCCTTGTACAGTCTTAGCTCCTGGACCCTTAGCTAGCTTTTATAATAGGTGAGACAGGTATGTGAGTCTGAGTTAGACCTGCTAGCATGGCATCCTGCTTGCGTGGTATCCTAGGATCTGCATGAGAGTGGCATCCATTGAAGATACTGCAAATCTCCAAGAAGATGGACAACAGAGAACAATATGATGTTCAATGAAGACAAAATCCAACTACTCTGAATATACTACAAACTCTAATCATATAATAGAGCGGAAAAGTAATGTGAGGGACCTGGGAGTGGTAATGTCTTAGGATCTCACCTTCAAGGATCACAACAATGCCACTATCACATCTGCGAGGAAACTGATAGGATGGATAATGAGAACCTTCAAGACAAGAGATGCTAAGCCAATGATGATCCTTTTTAAATCACTTGTTCTCTCTAGGCTAGAATACTGCTGTACATTAACATCCCCATTCATGGCAGGTGAAATTGCAGATCTAGAGAATGTACAGAGGGGAGATACCATCGAGGTGTACAAGTGGATGATGGGCATAAACAAAGGAGATATTAATAAAATACTGAGGATATCGAACCAAGTAAGAACCAGAAATAACGGATTTAAATTGGATAAATTTAGATTTAGAAAGGACATAGGCAAGTACTGGTTTTCGAACAGAGTTGTAGATGCGTGGAACAATCTTCCGAGTACTGTGATAGAGGCTAGGACCTTGGGTGGCTTTAAAAAGAGATTGGACAAATATATGAGTGGGAGGGGCTGGGTTTGATTGGTGTCGTGAGTACCTGGAGTCTACCTGGAGAGAATTCCAGGGGTCAACGCCCCCGCGGCCCGGTCTGTGACCAGGCCTCCTGTTGGACCAGAGCCTGATCAACCAGGTTGTTACTGCTGGCCGCACGCAGTCCAACGTACGAACCACAGCCCGGCTGATCAGGTACCGACTTGAGGGAGTAAATTCTTAGGTAGTGGTGGTTTTGATAAGGACCTGCCTTGTATGGGCCAGTAGGCCTTCTGCAGTGTTCCTCCATTCTTATGTTCTTATGTTATGTTCTTTACTGCACGTATAAGTTCCATCGTTCCATCAAACACCTTAACTACGGGGAACACCTGGAAGCACTTGACTTGTACTCACTGGAGCGCAAGCGAGAGAGATACATCATAATCTACACCTGGAGAATCCTAAAGGAACTGGTCCCTAATTTGCACACAGAAATCACTCCCTACAAAAGCAAAATACTTTGTAGACTGTGCAATCTCCCCCCCCCCATGAAAAGTAGGGGCGCCATTAGTACACTAATAGAAAACATAATATAAGTTCAGGACCCAAGACTGTTCAACAGCCTCCCACCAAGCATAAGAAGAATTACAAATAGACTCCTGCTTGCCTTAAAGACCCCTGACTGCCTTCAAGACCCTTGGCTGTCTTCAAGACCCATGGTTGTCTTCAATATCCCTGGCTGTCTTCAAGATCCCTGGCAGCCTTCAAGTTCCCTGGCTGTCCTCAAGACCCCTGGCTGTCCTCAAGACCCCTGGCTGTCCTCAAGACCCCTGGCTGTCCTCAAGACCCCTGGCTGTCCTCAAGACCCCTGGCTGTCCTCAAGACCTCTCGCTGTCCTCAAGACCTCTGGCTGTCTTCAAGACCTCCGGCTGTCCTCAAGACCTCTGGCTGTCTTCAAGACCTCCGGCTGTCTTCAAGACCTCTGGCTGTCTTCAAGACCTCCGGCTGTCCTCAAGACCTCTGGCTGTCTTCAAGACCTCTGGCTGTCTTCAAGACCTCCGGCTGTCCTCAAGACCTCTGGCTGTCTTCAAGACCTCCGGCTGTCTTCAAGAGGGACCTGACGACAAAAGATGGGTTTACTGGCAAGGTCCACTGACAGGGTCCAGTGGAAAATCGACTACATTGTTACATCTGCTCTAGTTACCTTCTTCCTAGATGAGATATGTAGCAAAAATTAAGGCACGGGAACTGATAACTAGGATTCTACTCTATAAACTGGTTGATTAGTTGGTTAGTGGGGCTTAAAGTCTATCTACTACACGAGGGTCAAGAAGGCTGGTTGGTCAATGGGGTTTAAAGTCTATCTACAAGTACCACTGGCAGTCTGATGTTGTAGTAGCCTGGCTTAGGCTTGGTTACAAGTACTTCTGACAGTCTGATGTTGTAGTAGCCTGGCTTAGGCTTGGTTACAAGTACTTCTGACAGTCTGATGTTGTAGTAGCCTGGCTTAGGCTTGGTTACAAGTACTTCTGACAGTCAGATGTTGTAGTAGCCTGGCTTAGGCTTGGTTACAAGTACTTCTGACAGTCTGATGTTGTAGTAGCCTGGCTTAGGCTTGGTTACAAGTACTTCTGACAGTTGATGTTGTAGAAGCCTGGCTTAGGCTTGGTTACAAGCACTTCTGACAGTCTGATGTTGTAGTAGCCTGGCTTAGGCTTGGTTACAAGCACTTCACAGTCTGATGTTGTAGTAGCCTGGCTTAGCCTTGGTTACAAATACTTCTGACAGTCTGATGTTGCAATAGCCTGTTGCAATAGGCCTAATTCCAAGGCGTATTGGGTATCAGGTTCACATTCCACTGGTGTCAATGGTGTGGTTGTTATCGTAGTGGACTGTGTACGTTATTTTTTGTGTACATGAGGATATGTGGGTGGCTTCGTGTTTCTATGTGTGTATTACGAGGGTACACATAGGGAATACGTGTTAGTTACCATTTTGTCCTAGGCACATGTCAATTAGACACTAGGCCTGTTGTATATATGTGTGTGTGTAAGGAAACACTTCGAAATGTTTCTGCCCCACCGGGAATTGAACCCGGCCCCTCTGTGCGTGAAGCAAGAGCTTTACCCACTAGGCCACTAGGTGTGTGTGTGTGTGTGTGTGTGTGTGTGTGTGTGTGTCTGTGTGCGTGTGTGTCTGTGTGTGTCTGCATGTATGTTTTCAGAGGTTGAGTCCCAGGTACCTATTTACTGCTAGGTGAACAGTGGCAGCAGGTGTAAGGTGACTTGTTCATACGTCTCACCCTGCCCAGGATGCAACAATCACTCAGTCTCTCTCTCTCTCTCTCTCTCTCTCTCTCTCTAACCCACTCCACACCCAGTATTTCATCATCTTAAATCAACAATTGAACAATACCAAGAAGACAGTGTCCTTCTGCTTGTGTAAGTCATCTTAGTATGCAGACCGGAGGCTCTCATTGCACAACCTTGCTATCCAGAGAGGCAACGCTCCTTCTTCCTTTCTCAGGGCAATAGGAAAAAGTCAGTAAGTGATAGTGGTAGTAGTGGTGATGGTGGTAGCTGTGATGGTGGTAGCTATGATGGTGGTAGCTGTGATGGTGGAAGCTGTGATGGTGGTAGCTGTGATGGTGGAAGTGGCAGAGAGAGACAGACAGACAGACAGAGAGAGAGAAAGAGAGAGAGAGAGAGAGAGAGAGAGAGAGAGAGAGAGAGAGAGAGAGAGAGAGAGAGAGAGAGAAAGAGAGAGAGAGAGAGAGATAAGGTTCAGAAACCTTGAGTGTGACGCACCTCATTGTGACGCAAGTGTTGCTCTGTGTGACGCAATGCGTCATGTGAGCCTCCCTCGGGATGCGCGTATATTTGGGATGCAGGAACCATACGCAGGTGAACGCCTTTGGGCTTGTGTGATGCGTATAACCCTCCTGCTTGTTCATCTGTTCATTTGTTCACTTGTTCCTGTACACTCTCTACACTACCTACCTATTTACCTACCTGAATACCTCCCTATTTACCTACCTACCTATTTGCCTACCTCCCTATTTACCTACATTACTATTTACCTACCTACTTACCTACATTTCTTCCTACCTACCTACCTACTTTCCTACAACCCTACCTTCCTACCTACCTTCCTACCTTCCTTCCTACCTACCTACCTACCTACCTACCTTCCTACCTACCTACCTTCCTACCTACCTACCTTCCTACCTACGTACCTAATTGCTTTCCTACCTACCTACCTTCCTTCTTACCTACCTACCTACCATCCTACCTTCCTACCTTCCTACCTACCTACCTTCCTTCCTTCCTACCTACCTACCTTCCAACCTACTTAACTTCCTACCTACCTACCTAACTACCAACCTACCTATCTACCTATTTACCTACCTACTTACATACCTACCTTCTTACCTACCTACCTTCCTACCTACCTACCTACCTATTTACCTACCTACTTACATACCTACCTTCTTACCTACCTACCTTCCTACCTACCTACCTACCTATTTACCTACCTACTTACATACCTACCTACATACCTACCTACCTACTTTCCTTCCTTTCTACTTACCTACCTACCTATCTACCCACCTACCTACCTGCCTTCTTACCTACCTACCTACCTTCCTTCCTACCTACTTACCTATTTACTTACCTACCTTTCTTCCTACCTATCTACCTACCTACCTACCTATCTACCTTCCTTCCTACTTATCTACCTACATACCTACCTATCTTCCTTCCTTCCTTCCTACCTACCTTCCTACCTACCTACCCTCCTTTTTACCTACATATCTACCTTCCTTTCTACCTACCTACCTACCTACCTACCTTCCTTTCTACCTACCTTTCTACCTACGTTCCTACTCTCCTACCTTCCTTTCTACCTACCTTCCTACTTGCGTTCCTACCTATCTACCTACCTTCCTTTTTACTTACCTACCTACTTTCCTTTCTACCTACCTACCTACCTTCCTTTCTACCTACCTTCCCACCTATGTTCCTACCTACCTACCTTCCTTCCTTCCTACCTATCTACCTATATTCCTTCCTACCTACCTTCCTACCTACCAACCTGCCTACCTACCTACCTACCAACCTACCTACCTACCAACCTACCTACCTACCTACCTAGCTATCAACCACACTCACACACAGTGAAGAGGCGGGGCCAGGAGCTATGAATCGACCCCTGCAACCACAAATAGGTGAGTACAAATAGGTGGTAGTTGTATTGGGGATTAAGAGCAGTGGGGGGAGATTGTGTTGGGGAGGAGGGGTAGGTTAGAGAAGGCGGGGTGAGGGGGGTGGCGGATGTGACCTGATGTCTCTCAATTGATGCTAAAAATAAAGTTATTGATGTTGATGTCAGATGCTGATGTCAGACCTTGAAGGACGAGGATGTGTGTGTGTACAAGCGTGTACACACACACACACACACATGCGTGTCTACAAGACATACACACAGTCACCATTGCAAGGCATTTCAGTAACAATGTTCTTGGAGACAATGTTTTCGACCTTGTAGTAACATCTACGTCAAGGCTACATCCAGACGGCCCTCTACGGGCCCTAAACCCTCGTGGGCTGCGTAGTAGCGGGAACAGCTGAGATGCAGGCTCGGAATTCCTCCGTATCGGTAGGTAGGTTGGTAGGTAGATAGGTAGGTAGGCAGGCATGTGAGTAGGTACGTAGGTAGGTATGTAGGTAGGTAGGTAGGTAGGTAGGTAGGCAGATATTATTGCAACATCTTGAGGAAACGCGTCACCATCTTCCTCAGTCCAGTAGAGATGAATGATGGGAGATGAGGAGTGTTGAGGTGATCAGTCCCTCGGCCTTGAAGACCACCGTAGTCTTGAAGACCACCGTAGTCTTGAAGACCACCGTAGTCTTGAAGACCACCGTAGTCTTGAAGACCACCGTAGTCTTGAAGACCACCGTAGTCTTGAAGACCACCGTAGTCTTGAAGACCACCGTAGTCTTGAAGACCACCGTAGTCTTGAAGACCACTGTAGTCTTGAAGACCACCGTAGTCTTGAAGACCACCGTAGTCTTGAAGACCACAATAGTCATGAAGACCACCGTAGTCTTGAAGACCACCGTAGTCTTGAAGACCACTGTAGTCTTGAAGACCACCGTAGTCTTGAAGACCACCGTAGTCTTGAAGACCACCGTAGTCTTGAAGACCACCGTAGTCTTGAAGACCACCGTAGTTTTGAAGACCACCGTAGTCTTGAAGACCACCATAGTCATGAAGACCACCGTAGTCTTGAAGACCACCGTAGTCTTGAAGACCACCGTAGTCTTGAAGACCACCGTAGTCATGAAGACCACCGTAGTCTTGAGGACCACCGTAGTCTTGAAGACCACCATAGTCTTGAAGACCACCGTAGTCTTGAAGACCACCATAGTCTTGAAGACCACCGTAGTCTTGAAGACCACCGTAGTCTTGAAGACCACCGTAGTCTTGAAGACCACCATAGTCTTGAAGACCACCGTAGTCTTGAAGACCACCGTAGTCTTGAAGACCACCGTAGTCTTGAAGACCACCGTAGTCTTGAAGACCACCGTAGTCTTGAAGACCACCGTAGTCTTGAAGACCACCGTAGTCTTGAAGACCACCGTAGTCTTGAAGACCACCTTAGTCTTGAAGACCACCGTAGTCTTGAAGACCACCGTAGTCTTGAAGACCACCGTAGTCTTGAAGACCACCGTAGTCTTGAAGACCACCGTAGTCTTGAAGACCACCGTAGTCTTGAAGACCACCATAGTCATGAAGACCACCGTAGTCTTGAAGACCATCGTAGTCTTGAAGACCACCATAGTCTTGAAGACCACTGTAGTCTTGAAGACCACCGTAGTCTTGAAGACCACCGTCTTGAAGACCACCATAGTCTTGAAGACCACCGTAGTCTTGAAGACCACCGTAGTCTGAAGACCACCGTAGTCTTGAAGACCACCGTAGTCTTGAAGACCACCATAGTCTTGAAGACCACCTGAGTCTTGAAGACCACCGTAGTCTTGAAGACCACATAGTCTTGAAGACCACCGTAGTCTGAAGACCACGTAGTCTTGAAGACCACCGTAGTCTTGAAGACCACCGTAGTCTTGAAGACCACCGTAGTCTTGAAGACCACCCTAGTCTTGAAGACCCCCCCCCCCCCCCCCCCCCCCCCCCCCCCCCCCCCCCCCCCCCCCCCCCCCCCCCCCCCCCCCCCCCCCCCCCCCCCCCCTTTTTTTTTTTTTTTTTTTTTTTTTTTTTTTTTTTTTTTTTTTTTTTTTTTTTTTTTTTTTTTTTTTTTTTTTTTTTAAGACCACCGTAGTCTTGAAGACCACTGTAGTCTTGAAGACCACCGTAGTCTTGAAGACCACGAGTCTTGAAGACCACACCGTAGTCTTGAAGACCACCGTAGTCTTGAAGACCACTGTAGTCTTGAAGACCACTGTAGTCTTGAAGACCACCGTAGTCTTGAAGACCAGTAGTCTGAAGACCACCGTAGCTTGAAGACCACCATAGTCTTGAAGACCACCTAGTCTTGAAGACCCCCTGTAGTCTTGAAGACCACCGTAGTCTTGAAGCGACACACCATAGTCTTGAAGACCACCGTAGTCTTGAGAAGACCACCGTAGTCTTGAAGACCACCATAGTCTGAAGACCACCGTTGTCTTGAAGACCATCGTAGTCTTGAAGACCACCATAGTCTTGAAGACCACCATAGTCTTGAAGACCACCGTAGTCTTGAAGACCACCATAGTCTTGAAGAAAACCATAGTAGTGAAGACCACCGTAGTCTTGAAGACCACCGTAGTCTTGAAGACCACCGTAGTCTTGAAGACCACCGTAGACTTGAAAACCACCATAGTCTTGAAGACCACCATAGTCTTGAAGACCACCGTAGTCTTAAAGACCACCGTAGTCTTGAAGACCACCATAGTCATGAAGACCACCGTAGTCTTGAAGACCATCGTAGTCTTGAAGACCACCATAGTCTTGAAGACCAACGTAGTCGTGAAGACCACCATAGTCTTGAAGACCACTATAGTCTTGTTACAAAATGACACGATATCTATTAATAATAGATATCTCCAGTGAACACTAGAAAGTTAAGCCCTTCTAGCATCCAGCCTGTTACTGGGCTTTTGCAACAAAGTCAGTATCCTGGTCCAGTTATCCGACATATTATATAGATTAAGGGGATTGCAACTGATAGGGTACTAACCAAACAGATATATTTAAAAGGTTTATTATCAAAGTGAGAAAATCTAGGGTAGCAAAGTAAATCAAATATAAAGATATTAATTAAGATATCAATTAGGTTAATTCTATAATTATATTGCGAATATTCTCGATTATAGCTAAATCGTTAATATTTTGCTTTATATTATTATTAGACTATTATTTAAATTACCTTTATTTATTAGGTAGGATGTAATATTGTTGTGTTTGAGAGTGTGTAGTAACTGCCGTGGTGTTGGCAAACTACTGTTACGCTGCCGGCGTCTAGTTGCTGGGAGGAGTCAGTCGCTGAACACACCTGAGCTGGGTGGTTGTTCCTCTTCCCTCTCTCTCTCTGGCCTGTTGACCCTCGTCGAGTCAACACCTCACTCATATTTCTACTTGTTTTCTCGACATTAGACTCTGTTGGGTAGAGTATGCATTCGTGGGTGAGGCGAATCATACTTCTCAGGACTCTGTGTAACTCTGTTCACAGAGAATAGACTAGACAGTGATTATTCGACGTTGTTCTGGGTTGTGTGTCACTTTGACACTCTTGATAAAACTCAGGTCTCAAGCTCTAGCTCTGGACATACTTCGATAAGGCATCTGTGCACCGCCACAGTTTGGGATTGTTTATGCTGAACTTAGCTTCAGTAGAAAGGAAGTTTTGTGACTGTTTTGGAGGATCTACTGATGGTCCCCAGTTAGGTTCGATTTTCTATCTCCTTGTTCCTGACGCTGTGTTGCTGTTGCCTGTTATATTGCTGTTCTTCGAATTGGTCATTTTACTGGACAATCAAGCTGTTCTGGTTGTCAGTTTGTTAGTGCAGCTAGCTTAAGAGTTGTTCTGTCGTACACTGGTTGAGTCGAGTCATAGTTACCGGGAGCACACTCATACACACATTTATTCTTATTTGTATATATTATTGTAATTACTGACATTGTACCTGATGGTACTTCTGAGTCATTTATATATATGTGCCCTCAGCACAGACTTATTGTATATGAGAGCAGTGTAGGAGCTACCCTCCTAATTAACCTCCTAATTGATATCTTAATTAATATCTTTATATTTGATTTACTTTGCTACCCTAGATTTTCTCACTTTGTTAATAAACCTTTTAAATATATTTCGTTGGTTAGTACACTATCAGTTGCAATCCTCTTAAGATATATAATATGTCGGATAACTGGACCAGGATACTGACTTTGTTGCAAAAGCCCAGTAACAGGCTGGATGCTAGAAGGGCTTTCCTTTCTGGTGTTCACTGGAGATGTCTATTATTAATAGATATCGTGTCATTTTGTAACAACCACTGTAGTCTTGAAGACCACCATAGTCTTGAAGACCACCGTAGTCTTGAAGACCACCATAGTCTTGAAGACCACCATAGTCTTGAAGACCACCATAGTCTTGAAGACCACCGTAGTCTTGAAGACCACCATAGTCTTGAAGACCACCATAGTCTTGAAGACCACCATAGTCTTGAAGACCACCTAGCTTGAAGACCACCTAGTCTTGAAGACCACCTAGTCTTGAAGACCACCTAGTCTTGAAGACCACCGTAGTCTTGAAGACCACCTAGTCTTGAAGACCACCGTAGATCTTGAAGACTACCGTAGTCATGAAGACCACCGTAGTCTTGAAGACCACCTAGTCATGAAGACCACTAGTCTTGAAGACCACTAGTCTTGAAGACCACCAGTCTTGAAGCCACCATAGTCTTGAAGACCACCATAGCTTGAAGACCACCATAGTCTGAAGACCACCGTATTTCTGAAGACACCAGCTTGAAAGACCACCTTAGTCTTGAAGACCACTG
>WNWK01026107.1:22500-27773 GCA_009830355.1 Cherax destructor
CTGCAAACCTCACTCAAAGAAAAGATTTTGGGGGTGAGTATAATACCGAGCACATCTCCTGAGGCACATCAACCAGATAACTGCTGCAGCATACGGGCGGCTGGCAAACCTAAGAATAGCGTTCCAATACCTCACTAAGGAATCATTCAAGACTCTGTACACCATATACGTCAGGCCCATACTGGAGTATGCAGCACCAGTTTGGAACCCACACCTGGTCAAGCACGTCAAGAAATTAGAGAAAGTGCAAAGGTTTGCAACAAGACTAGTCCCAGACCTAAGGGGATTGTCCTACGAAGAAAGGTTAAGGGAAATCGGCCTGACGACACTAGAGGACAGAAGGGTTAGGGGAGACATGATAACGACATATAAAATACTGCGAGGAATAGATAAGGTGGACAGAGACAAGATGTTCCAGAGAGGGGACACAGAAACAAGGGGTCACAATTGGAAGTTGAAGATTCCTATGAGTCAAAGGGATGTTAGGAAGTATTTCTTCAGTCATAGAGTTGTCAGGAAGTGGAATAGTCTAGCGAACGATATAGTGGAGGCAGGAACCATACATAGTTTTAAGACTAGGTTTGATAAAGCTCATGGAGCAGGGAGAGCAGAGACCCAGTAGCGGACAGCGAAGAGGCGGGGCCAGGAGCTGAGTTTCGACCCCTGCAACCACAATTAGGTGAGTACACACATCAACCAGCGAAGAAGCGGGGCCAGGAGCTGTGAATCGACCACTGCAACTACATGTAGGTGCTAGTAAGGAATTGTTCCAGCCAGGTTATTGTATTCTCTTCTTGTGAATTGTTCCTGTCAGGGTATTGTATTCTCCTCTTGTGAATTGTTCCTGTCTGGGTATTGTATTCTCGTCTTGTTAATTGTTCCTGTCTGGGTATTGTATTCTCCTCTTGTGAATTGTTCCTGTCTGGGTATTGTATTCTCGTCTTGTTAATTGTTCCTGTCTGGGTATTGTATTCTCGTCTTGTTAATTGTTCCTGTCTGGGTATTGTATTCTCCTCTTGTGAATTGTTCCTGTCTGGGTATTGTATTCTCGTCTTGTGAATTGTTCCTGTCTGGGTATTGTATTCTCGTCTTGTGAATTGTTCCTGTCAGGGTATTGTATTCTCGTCTTGTTAATTGTTCCTGTCAGGGTATTGTATTCTCCTCTTGTGAATTGTTCCTGTCTGGGTATTGTATTCTCGTCTTGTGAATTGTTCCTGTCTGGGTATTGTATTCTCGTCTTGTGAATTGTTCCTGTCTGGGTATTGTATTCTCGTCTTGTGAATTGTTCCAGCCAGGGTATTGTATTCTCGATACACGGATAACTGGGGCAATAATGGGGCAGTGGGTTAGCCATGGGGTTAGAACGCGAGGAGGAAGTCAAGCCAGGTGCCACTGAGGCAGGTTAGGCTCTAGTTCATGGCCTCTCAGATATTTGGCTACTGGTATTCAACACATGTTCAATATCTGGGTTGCATATGTCAACAGGAAGATATTGCAAGCCATGGTACCAGCCTTGCAGAGCAATATAATGGTATCGTGGTACTATATAGAGCTCTGAGAGCTCATTTATTGAGCTTTGATGGGATGATTTATATCCAATACGGAGCTTTGCCCACTTATAGCGATGTCTGCTACTGCTGCACCTCCCCTCTGACACCAGTCATGGTATTGAGGGTTAGTTGTGAATTGTTGTAGTTATGGTATTGTGGGTTGTGAATTGTTGTAGGATATGAGGATGGAGGGATGGAGGGAGGATAGGAGGGATGGAGGGCTAGGAGGATGGAGGGCTAGGAGGGATGGAGGGCTAGAAGGGAAGCTAGGAGGGATGGGAGAGGATAGGAGGGATGGAGGGAGGATAGGAGGGATGGAGGAATTGGAGGAATGGAGGGAGGATAGGAGGGATGGGGGAGGATAGGAGGGATGAAGAGAGGATAGGAGGGATGGAGCGAAGATAGGAGGGATGGAGGGAGGATATGAGGGAGGATATGAGGGATGAGGGAAGATAGGAGGGATGGAGGGAGGATAGGAGGGATGGAGGGAAGACAGGAGGGATGGAGGGAGGATAGGAGGGATGGAGGGAGTGAAGAAAGGATGGGGAGGCAGGAGGGATGGAGGAGGATAGACGGATGGAGGTAATAGGAAGGATGGAGGGAGGATAGGAGGAAGGGGAAGACAGGAGGATGGAGGGGAAAATAGGAGGGATGGAGAGAGGATAGAAGGGATGGAGGGAGGATAGAAGGGATGGAGGAGGACAGGAGGGATGGAGGGAGGACAAGAGGGATGGAGGGAGGATAGGAGGATGGAGGGAACATATAAGGGAATGGAGGAGGATAGAAGGATGGAGGGAGGATAAAAGGGATGGAGGACAGGAGGATGGAGGGAGGACAGGAGGGATGGAGGGAGGATAGGAGGATTGAGGGAGGATAGAAAGGATGGGGAGGACAGGAGGGATGGAGGAGGATAGGAGGGATGGAGGGAAGATAGGAGGGATGGAGGAAGATGAGGAGGGATGGAGGGAATACAGGAGGGATGGAGGGAGGATAGGAGGATGGAGGGAAGATAGAAAGGATGGGGGAGGACAGGATGGATGGAGGGAGGATAGGAGGGATGGAGGAAGATAGGAGGGATGGAGGAGGATAGGAGGATGGAGGGAAGACAGGAGGGATGGAGAGAGAGAATAGGACGGATGGAGGGAGGATAGGAGGGATGGGGAGGACAGGAGGGATGGAGGGAGGATAGAGAGGGATGGAGGGAAGATAGAGGGATGGAGGGAGGAAGGATGGATGGAGGGAAGACAGGAGGGATGGAGAGAATTGGACGGATGGAGGAGGATAGGAGGGATGGGGAGGACAGGAGGATGGAGGGAGGATAGGAGAGATGGAGGGAGGATAGGAGGATGGGGAGGACAGGAGGGATGGAGGGAGGATAGGAGGGATGGAGGGAGGAAAGGAGGATGGAGGATGACAGGAGGGATGGAGGGACCACCATGTGAGCTAGCTTTAATATCGTCTCTCTTTTCCTCTCGCACTAACGACAACAACGACTTATCTCTCAGGATCTAAAACTGGATAGTAAGCTACCTCTCTCTCCTCTCTCTCTCTCTCTCTCTCTCTCTCTTCTCTCTCTCTTCTCTCTCTCTCTCTCTCTCTCTCTTCTCTCTCTCTCTTTCCTCTCTCTCTCTCTTCTCTCTCTCTTCTCTCTCTCTCTCTCTCTCTTTCTCTCTCTCTTCTCTCCTCTGTCTCTGTCTCTGTCTCTGTCTCTGTCTCTCTCTCTCTCTCTCTCTCTCGTCTCTCCCTGTCCCTGTCTCTGTCTGCCTGTCTCTCTCTCTCTCTTCTCTTCTTCTCTCTCTCTCTCTCTCTCTCTCTTTTCTCTCTCGTTTTTTCTCTCTCTCTGTCTCTGTCTCTGTCTCTGTCTCTCTCTCTCTCTCTCTTCTTCTTCTCTCTCTTCTTTCCTTGCTTTTCTTCTTTTCTTCTCTCTTCTCTTTCTCTCTCTCCTAGGAGCTTCTCCTTATTATTATTGTTATTAAAGCTCTAGAAGTAATGAGAAAAAGAGGAGAGAAGAGAGAGAGAGAGAAGAGAGAGAGAGAGAGAGATAAAGATAGGATGTTTATCCCTTGGAGACACACATGACCTTAGTTACATCAAGTGTGTGTGTGTGTGTGTGTGTGTGTGTGTGTGTGTGTGTGTGTGTGTGTGTTGTGTGATGTGTACTCACCTAGTTTGGTTGCAGGGTCGAGACTCAGCTCCTGGCCCCGACTCTTCGCTGTCCGCTACTGGGTCTCTGCTCTCCTGCTCCATGAGCTTTATCATACCTTGTCTTAAACTATGTATGGTTCCTGCCTCCACTATATCTTTCTCTAGACTATTCCACTTCCTGACTACTCTGTGGCTGAAGAAATGTTTCCTAACATCCCTTTGACTCATCTGAGTCTTCAGCTTCCAGTTGTGTCCCCTTGTTTCTGTGTTCCTCTCTGAAACAACCTGTCACTATCTACCTTGTCAATTCCCCCAGTATTTTGTATGTCGTTATCATGTCTCCTCTAACCCTTCTTTCCTCCAGTGTTGTTAGTCCTATTTCCCTCAACCTTTCTTCATAAGGACAGACCCCTGAGTTGTGGAACTAACCTTGTCGCAAACCTTTGCACTTTCTCTAATTTCTTGACGTGCTTGACTAGGTGTGTGTGTGTGTGTGTGTGTGTACCACCTATTTGTACTCACCTATTTGTGTTGCAGGGGTCGATTCATAGCTCCTGGCCCCGCCTCTTCACTGATTGCTACTAGGTCCTTCTCTCCCTGCTCTATGAGCTTTATCAAACCTAGTCTTAAAACTATGTATGGTTCCTGCCTCCACTACGTCACTTTCTAGGCTATTCCACTTCCTGACAACTCTATGACTGAAGAAATACTTCCTAACATCCCTTTGACTCATAGGATCTTCAACTTCCAATTGTGACCCTTGTTTCTGTGTCCCCTCTCTGGAACATCTTGTCTCTGTCCACCTTATCTATTCCTCGCAGTATTTTATATGTCGTTATCATGTCTCCCCTAACCCTCCTGTACTCTAGTGTCGTCAGGCCGATTTCCTTAACCTTTCTTCGTAGGACAATCCCCTTAGCTCTGGGACTAGTCTTGTTGCAAACCTTTGCACTTTCTCTAATTTCTTGACGTGCTTGACCAGGTGTGGGTTCCAAACTGGTGCTGCATACTCCAGTATGGGCCTGACGTATATGGTGTAAGAGTCTTGAATGATTCCTTAGTGAGGTATTGGAACGCTATTCTTAGGTTTGCCAGCGCCCGTATGCTGCAGCAGTTATCTGATTGATGTGCGCCTCAGGAGATGTGCTCGGTATTATACTCACCCCAAGATCTTTTTCTTTGAGTGAGGTTTGCAGTCTTTGGCCACTAGACTATACTCTGTCTGCGGTCTCTTTGCCTTCCCCGATATTCATGACTTTACATTTGGCAGGGTTAAATTCAAGGAGCCAGTTACTGGACCAGGCTTGCAGCCTGTCCAGGTCTCTTTGTAGTCCTGCCTGATCCTCGACTGATTTGATTCTTCTCATTAACTTCACATCATCTGCAAACAGGGACACTTCTGAGTCTATCCCTTCCGTTATGTCATTCACATATACCAAAAACAGTACAGGTCCTAGGACTGACCCTTGTGGAACTCCACTCGTCACAGGTGCCACTCTGACATCTCGTCACGTACCATGACTCGTTGTTGCCTCCCTGTCAGATATTCTCGATCCATTGCAGTGCTTTTCCTGTTAC
>WNWK01026108.1:0-27773 GCA_009830355.1 Cherax destructor
ATATTGAGGCCATTTTGTTTAATATATCTGATGAAAAATGAAAATTTCACTTGGATTCAGGGCAATTGTGGATAACACAGCATCCTTGTTTAGTCTCCCACAATTTATTAATGTTAAGGACTGGACTAGTTTCAAGGATGCTATAAGATATAGGTTCCAGACGGCAGTATCAGTTGAAAATACCCATCGATACCTGGAACAATTACAACTGAAGGAGGGTCATACAGTAAGGGACTTTAGTTGTCTCGTATGGTCCAGGGTAGAAGATGTAAATAGAACATTAAAATATAATGCAGAACACTTGGAGCTGTATAAAAACAGGTATTTTGTGAAGGTTTGCCAGCATGGATGAGAACCAGGGTTGCTATGGTACTAGCGATTAAAACCTTCGAAGAACTAGTTCAGTATGCTATATCTCTGGAGTCAGAGTATGGTAGAGACAGAAAGGGAGATAGAATTGTTGCCCCAGAGAGATTAACACCTGAGTCACCATATGTGGCGACAACCAATAATGAGAAGAAATATGTACCGCCGCACCGCAGGACAGGCGGAGGTGGCCGTAATAAACAGAATGCGCGTAGAACTATTGAATGTTGGGAGTGTGGCGGAATTGGCCATATTAGAACTGCCCTAATTTGCGTTCCTAACGAAAGAAGAGGGTGCAAGGTTAAGAAAGATAGGTCTGATAACCTTGTTACCAATGATGGAAGACCTATGATCAAAATAAGAGTAAATGGAAAAAAATTGGTAGCTTTCATTGATACGGGAAGCCAGGTGTCGATAATTAAGCAAGAGGTTTGTAATAACTGGAGAGGTTGTAAGATAAGTAAAGCTAAGAAAGATATTACTGCGGTAAATGGTAATGATATTAATGTTAAGGGACAAACAGACCTATATTTTGAACTGGGTGAAAGTTATAAAGTTCACGCTTGCTTAGTAGTGTCTGGAGTAAGGTTTCCAGGGGATTTACTCTTGGGTATGGATTTTCTCAGAAGGTTTGACTTCCTCTTGTCATATGGCAAAGGAAGGGGAACCAGTCGGCTGAGACTGAATGAGGCTTCCTTTCCAATAAGGTTCGTAGACCATCCCTCAATAGTAGCTTCTATGAGTAGGAGTAATAAATTATTCAAGGCCCCATCTAAATCACTTTTCGAAGTGCAGTTATCTAATGTGATGTAGTCAGTGTGGTTGTGAGGTCCAGCTAATTACCCACACCTTACCTTGGCAAATAGCTGTCAGCCACACCTCCATACTTAAGCCTCAGATCTTTTGTTCTTGCCTGGCGTCAGGTCGTAACACGTGGTCTACACCTTATGGGAAAGGGGGATGCTTTGAGCACCATATAAGGTCATGAAAACGACTAGAGGAAACAGAGAGGTGGGTGACAGGTCCAGTGAGCAGGTCTCTGGACAGCGGGTGTGCAGTGGGCCACGCGTTGCGAATCTCGGGTCAGCTGGTTGGTGAATTAAGAGTGAGTATAAGTCCGTGTTACTGATAACATCTACCCTTCCACCTGGTAATAAGTCTCATAGGTCACTGGTTATTGTATGTAATTCTCCGTCAGAATCTAATGTATTCTCTTTGTTTATGTTATTAAGTAAACGACAGCCATAGTTCCCCTTTTTTATTTGTACCTTTTGCTATTCCCTATTTTGTTAAGCACTGGGATAATACTGGAGACGGGCTCACTTGCTGGGATACCTCAGGCAGAGTGGGTACAGGTCTCACATGGTGGCAGCGGTGGGATCACGTGCTTTACGACTGGTCGGCTTTGGCTATCAAAACCACACTACCAAATATTAATTTGTTTTACCATTAAACTGTGACCATAACCTTGAGAATAGACCAGGACAACCCTACCCTTATGTTTGTCAGGTGGAGTGATGCTTTACTCAGTGGGTGATGACAAAATATAATTTGCGTAGCAAGATGTTAAATAGTGTAATCAGACGATCAAGTAGGATACGAGTGAAGTCCCTAGTGAACAGGATGGCAGATGTTAACCTCAGTGTTAGTGGTCTGGCACCAGGATCAAGTGAAGGGTCTAGCAATATGGTTCCAGAGCAGGATTCAGGAATTAATGTTAGAGTGAAGCCTTGGGTATACATAATTCGGAAAAAGAGAGTTCAGGGAAAAATAATACCTCAGGAATGAATATAGGATCCACGGTGACCCCCAGTAGCGCCATGAATACTATGGCTCCAGTGGTATCTAATACATCTACCACTGATGTTAGTTCGGGAGTACCAACTTTACCAACCCGGGATGTTACTAACCCCATACTTTCATACTTTAATAATCCAATTAATGCTGACTATCTTAATTCTGTGCTTCATAGTGTTATCGCTCAAGTTATAAGTAACCCCCAATCCCCTGTTGGCGTGGCCGCTCCCCAAGTCCCTGTGGTAGCTTCCTCTATGGTTCCCACGTCTGCGTCTGGTACTATCACTACTAGTATGCCTAACCCCTCAGTAACTATAGCTTCCCCGGCTGTGTCAAGTGTTGATCCTCTTTCCTCAGTCCCTTATGCTGTATCCACTGCTGTGCCCAATGCTATTACTGTAAATTCCAACCAAGCACCCACACGTGTAACTACCGCTGGGGAAACCCTCAATAGTTCCCCAAATGGGCCCCTATCAAATACACTGGGAGTCTCGACCCAACCCCAACTTCTGTGCCCCCAGCCTTCCCTAACCCAGCCACCCAGCGTCCCCACCAACCCTATGACTCAGAAACAGATTTTACCTGGGCCATCAGCTCCAGAGAGTAGTGTTAGAGGTTCTACGTATGGGACAGTAATTGTCGATAGGCCATACTTGGAAAATTTACCAAAATTTCATGTAGAGGATTTGCCGAGGAATCCCATTGAAAGAAATATAAAAGTAGAAGCATGGATTAAAAATATTGAGGCCATTTTGTTTAATATATCTGATGAAAAAATGAAAATTTCACTTGGATTCAGGGCAATTGTGGATAACACAGCATCCTTGTTTAGTCTCCCACAATTTATTAATGTTAAGGACTGGACTAGTTTCAAGGATGCTATAAGATATAGGTTCCAGACGGCAGTATCAGTTGAAAATACCCATCGATACCTGGAACAATTACAACTGAAGGAGGGTCATACAGTAAGGGACTTTAGTTGTCTCGTATGGTCCAGGGTAGAAGATGTAAATAGAACATTAAAATATAATGCAGAACACTTGGAGCTGTATAAAAACAGGTATTTTGTGAAGGTTTGCCAGCATGGATGAGAACCAGGGTTGCTATGGTACTAGCGATTAAAACCTTCGAAGAACTAGTTCAGTATGCTATATCTCTGAGTCAGAGTATGGTAGAGACAGAAAGGGAGATAGAATTGTTGCCCCAGAGAGATTAACACCTGAGTCACCATATGTGGCGACAACCAATAATGAGAAGAAATATGTACCGCCGCACCGCAGGACAGGCGGAGGTGGCCGTAATAAACAGAATGCGCGTAGAACTATTGAATGTTGGGAGTGTGGCGGAATTGGCCATATTAGAACTGCCCTAATTTGCGTTCCTAACGAAAGAAGAGGGTGCAAGGTTAAGAAAGATAGGTCTGATAACCTTGTTACCAATGATGGAAGACCTATGATCAAAATAAGAGTAAATGGAAAAAAATTGGTAGCTTTCATTGATACGGGAAGCCAGGTGTCGATAATTAAGCAAGAGGTTTGTAATAACTGGAGAGGTTGTAAGATAAGTAAAGCTAAGAAAGATATTACTGCGGTAAATGGTAATGATATTAATGTTAAGGGACAAACAGACCTATATTTTGAACTGGGTGAAAGTTATAAAGTTCACGCTTGCTTAGTAGTGTCTGGAGTAAGGTTTCCAGGGGATTTACTCTTGGGTATGGATTTTCTCAGAAGGTTTGACTTCCTCTTGTCATATGGCAAAGGAAGGGGAACCAGTCGGCTGAGACTGAATGAGGCTTCCTTTCCAATAAGGTTCGTAGACCATCCCTCAATAGTAGCTTCTATGAGTAGGAGTAATAAATTATTCAAGGCCCCATCTAAATCACTTTTCGAAGTGCAGTTATCTAATGTGATGTAGTCAGTGTGGTTGTGAGGTCCAGCTAATTACCCACACCTTACCTTGGCAAATAGCTGTCAGCCACACCTCCATACTTAAGCCTCAGATCTTTTGTTCTTGCCTGGCGTCAGGTCGTAACACGTGGTCTACACCTTATGGGAAAGGGGATGCTTTGAGCACCATATAAGGTCATGAAAACGACTAGAGGAAACAGAGAGGTGGGTGACAGGTCCAGTGAGCAGGTCTCTGGACAGCGGGTGTGCAGTGGGCCACGCGTTGCGAATCTCGGGTCAGCTGGTTGGTGAATTAAGAGTGAGTATAAGTCCGTGTTACTGATAACATCTACCCTTCCACCTGGTAATAAGTCTCATAGGTCACTGGTTATTGTATGTAATTCTCCGTCAGAATCTAATGTATTCTCTTTGTTTATGTTATTAAGTAAACGACAGCCATAGTTCCCCTTTTTATTTGTACCTTTTGCTATTCCCTATTTTGTTAAGCACTGGGATAATACTGGAGACGGGCTCACTTGCTGGGATACCTCAGGCAGAGTGGGTACAGGTCTCACACTGGTGGTGTGTGTTGCTTGTAGCATGTGTTGCTGGTGGTGTGTGTTGCTTGTAGCATGTGTTGCTGGTGGTGTGTGTTGCTTGTATCATGTGTTGCTGGTGGTGTGTGTTGCTTGTAGCATGTGTTGCTGGTGGTGTGTGTTGCTTGAAGCATGTGTTGCTGGCGGTGTGTGTTGCTTGTAGCATGTGTTGCTGGTGGTGTTTGTTGCTTGTAGCATGTGTTGCTGGTGGTGTGTGTTGCTTGTAGCATGTGTTGCTTGTGGTGTGTGTTGCTTGTAGCATGTGTTTCTGGCGGTGTGTGTTACTTGTAGCATGTGTTGCTGGTGGTGTGTGTTGCTTGTAGCATGTGTTGCTGGTGGTGTGTGTTGCTTGTAGCATGTGTTTCTGGCGGTGTGTGTTGCTTGTAGCATGTGTTGCTGGTGGTGTGTGTTGCTTGTAGCATGTGTTGCTGGCGGTGTGTGTTGCTTGTAGCATGTGTTGCTGGTGGTGTGTGTTGCTTGTAGCATGTGTTGCTTGTGGTGTGTGTTGCTTGTAGCATGTGTTGCTGGCGGTGTGTTTTGCTTGTAGCATGTGTTGCTGGTGGTGTGTGTTGCTTGTAGCATGTGTTGCTGGCGGTGTGTGTTGCTTGTAGCATGTGTTGCTGGTGGTGTGTTTTGCTTGTAGCATGTGTTGCTGGTGGTGTGTGTTGTTTGTAGCATGTGTTGCTGGTGGTGTGTGTTGCTTGTAGCATGTGTTGCTGGTGGTGTGTGTTGCTTGTAGCATGTGTTGCTGCTGCTTTGCTCCTTAATCAACCGTAGTACTTTTCCAGTTATACCTGCCTTCTTCTCTAACTTTCCCCAGCCTCTTGAGAGGCACTGTATTACGATCACAGGTAGCATGTCAAGACCTGTTCCACCAGGCCCTAACCAGAGTCAGCAGTATGGCGAGAAACCAGGCAAGACATGGCCACGGCAAACACAGAAGAGTTCGTTTTTTTCCTTTATCCGTATATTCCTTCACTACTATGTACAATATTTACACAGTTAAGTCGTTAAGGTTGCAGCAGTATAATAAGACAGATCAGAGAGCCACTCAGAGCAGGAGTGAATACGACCAGAGTATGCGAGAGTCTGCCACTCACCCAAGCAGGCAGGTGTGATTTCACCTTAGCCGAAGAGCTGGCTCTCACCTGATTGGTGTATTGAACTGAATAACTACAACAGCAGTGGAGCCACAGGATTGCTATACTCTGAATTACCAGTTAGCTGGTCGAGAGGGCATGCCAATAAGTGTGTGTCGAACATGGAATACTTTGCAACATACTCGGTGAGCGCCACAAACTATACTGAACGCTTTCTTCCAGTCTAAAAATACACAGTCCACCCATCCGTCTCTTTCTCTCTCTCTTTTTCCCAGTCTAACTTTCGTTTCTTGTTCACAGAACTCCAGCAGATTTGTGAGACAAGACACTGCAACAACTATGGAGAACAACATTTGAGTCAGAATGTTAAAAGATATGTACAATATATTTTAACAATTTTCTAACATCTGTACAATATTTTTTAACATTCGTACAATATTTTCTCTGGTAGTTACAGCCTGACACAGCATCGACGCCCTCCTGACGTCCACTTTCTTCCACAGTATAAACCAATCACTTTTTATGTGTCCCTTGATCCCCAGATATAAGTTGCTTTTGCCAAGTACAGGTCTTTTATAATCTCTTTCTCTCTCTCTCTCTCTCTCTCTCTCTCTCTCCTTTTTCTCTCTCTCTCTATTATCTTTTCATCATCTTTATATCTCTTTTCTCTCCTTCCTCTCTCTCTTCTCTCTCTCTCTATATCTGTCATCTTCTATCTATCTATCTATCTATCTATCTCATTATCTCTCATCTCATCTCTTCAATGGTTATGGCAGGACTGGATTGGGTCGATGGTACTCTTAGACAGGTATATGAGGGTACTCATCCAATGTTGATAGAAGGGTACTCTATCCAGTGTTGCTGGTAAATGTGTACTGCATGAAACAAGACTGTGATTGCTGTACCAAGTGTTACTGCTACTACCACAGTGTTACTGCTACTACCACAGTGTTACTGCTACTACCACAGTGTTACTGCTACTACCACAGTGTTACTGCTACTACCACAGTGTTACTGCTACTACCACAGTGTTACTGCTACTACCACAGTGTTACTGCTACTACCACAGTGTTACTGCTACTACCACAGTGTTACTGCTACTACCACAGTGTTACTGCTACTACCACAGTGTTACTGCTACTACCACAGTGTTACTGCTACTACCACAGTGTTACTGCTACTACCACAGTGTTACTGCTACTACCACAGTGTTACTGCTACTACCATAGTGTTACTGCTACTACCACAGTGTTACTGATACTACCACAGTGTTACTTACACCACAGTGTTACTGCTACTACCACAGTGTTACTGCTACTACCACAGTGTTACTGCTACTACCACAGTGTTACTGCTACTACCATAGTGTTACTGCTACTACCACAGTGTTACTGATACTACCACAGTGTTACTGCTACTACCACAGTGTTACTGCTACTACCACAGTGTTACTGCTACTACCACAGTGTTACTGCTACTACCACAGTGTTACTGCTACTACCACAGTGTTACTGCTACTACCACAGTGTTACTGCTACTACCACAGTGTTACTGCTACTACCACAGTGTTACTGCTACTACCATAGTGTTACTGCTACTACCACAGTGTTACTGCTACTACCACAGTGTTACTGCTACTACCACAGTGTTACTGCTACTACCATAGTGTTACTGCTACTACCACAGTGTTACTGCTACTACCACAGTAGTAAGATGGAAGTATGACATAAAGAGGCACCACAAGAAATCACCTTGGCGAGTTGAAGCTGAGGTCTGAACTTCCAAAATTTTTTTGGTTACGTGAACCACACGGTTTAGTGCTCCTGATGACAAGAATCCAGTATTAAAGAATCAGCTGAAAGGCCCTTCCTTGACGAGTCAAGGGTGGAGATTAGTCAACTTGGTCTTATACTTTATCCAGTTGGAAGATGACAAGCTAGGCAAGAGTGTAGTGGTGGACACTAAAACAGATCTCCACAAATTCAACCATCGAGATATTACGTTACTTTAAGTTTGTACGTTTCTTGGCTTCCTCGCTGCCAACACACATTCTTATTCTTAGGTTTCAAGAAAAAAAAGTCACGACTCATCTCCAGGATATTCATTCCATCGGCAAGATTTTCTCTTTCACTCCCATGCTGCTGCGTCGTGTTCCCATGCTGCTGTGTGGTGCTCCCATGCTGCTGCGTCGTGTTCCCATGCTGCTGTGTGGTGCTCCCATGCTGCTGCGTGGTGCTCCCATGCTGCTGCGTGGTGCTCCCATGCTGCTGCGTGGTGCTCCCATGCTGCTGTGTGGTGCTCCCATGCTGCTGCGTGGTGCTCCCATGCTGCTGCGTGGTGCTCCCATGCTGCTGCGTGGTGCTCCCATGCTGCTGTGTGGTGCTCCCATGCTGCTGCGTGGTGCTCCCATGCTGCTGTGTGGTGCTCCCATGCTGCTGCGTGGTGCTCCCATGCTGCTGCGTGGTGCTCCCATGCTGCTGCGTGGTGCTCCCATGCTGCTGCGTGGTAGTGCCATGAAATTTTGAACATCTACTTTTTTTCTCGCATGTGATTTGTAGTCTACAAATCACATGCATTTCATTAGTTCATATGAGAAAACATTCATTAAGATAACACCAAACTGTTATCTTATTAGTTCTTTTCTAAAGTGAATCTCATAAGATGTACTTATAGACAAAGATTTATAGCACCTTAGATCTACCAGGAGGTCGTGTATCCGCGACACAGATCTACCAGGAGGTCGTGTAGCCGCGACACAGATCTACCAGGAGGTCGTGTAGCCGCGACACAGATCTACCAGGAGGTCGTGTAGCCGCGACACAGATCTACCAGGAGGTCGTGTAGCCGCGACACAGATCTACCAGGAGGTCGTGTAGCCGCGACACAGATCTACCAGGAGGTCGTGTAGCCGAGACACAGATCTACCAGGAGGTCGTGTAGCCGCGACACAGATCTACCAGGAGGTCGTGTAGCCGCGACACAGATCTACCAGGAGGTCGTGTAGCCGCGACACAGATCTACCAGGAGGTCGTGTAGCCGCGACACAGATCTACCAGGAGGTCGTGTAGCCGCGACACAGATCTACCAGGAGGTCGTGTAGCCGAGACACAGATCTACCAGGAGGTCGTGTAGCCGCGACACAGATCTACCAGGAGGTCGTGTAGCCGCGACACAGATCTACCAGGAGGTCGTGTAGCCGCGACACAGATCTACCAGGAGGTCGTGTAGCCGCGACACAGATCTACCAGGAGGTCGTGTAGCCGCGACACAGATCTACCAGGAGGTCGTGTAGCCGCGACACTGTTGATGACGCCAGCAGTTCGAGTGTGCCAACACAGTTACAACTATAACTGTATAGTAGCACCTACTGACACCATGTGAATAAAAGATATGATGGGGCAAAGAATGTAAGTTTCAAGGTTTTATAATAGACGCCGATCATATTTGGGCAGAAACCTGAAAGCAAATGAATACCCCTAGGCAAGCAGGGAAATGAATACCCCTAGCCAAGCAGGGAAATGAATACCCCTAGCCAAGCAGGGAAATAAATGCCCCTAGCCAAGCAGGGAAATTAATACCCCTAGCCAAGCAGGGAAATAAATGCCCCTAGCCAAGCAGGGAAATTAATGCCCCTAGCCAAGCAGGGAAATAAATGCCCCTAGCCAAGCATGGAAATAAATGCCCCTAGCCAAGCAGGGAAATCAGGTAATAGAGAATAGAGGAAGGCAAATGCAATATAACGCACGTCTTTTCAGCTGTAGACATTTCTCAAGTGTAATCACTGATAATCTTTCCTGCCTCAAGGGAAGGCCAAAGCTAGTGCAATCAGGAAAGGGGTTTGTTTTTTCTGTTCTATGATCTTTGACCTCTAAAGACCAGCATCTTTAAGACGACTTTTCTTGGTTTCGTTAACGATGATTACAGCTTTGTTATAATCCACAGTATAAGTCTAGCTAGGTACATTATTAATATTGTGGCTTCGCCAACCTGAAGATCTCGCCTGTGTCTGCTGTTACACCACTAAATATAATTGTAAACTTACGTCTGAGTTTCTGCAGGTCTCCTCTGTGGTTTTAATTCACCAAGCATACCTGTGTGCTCAGCCTGTGTCTGACTCTCTGTACGCCCCACCTGTGTGCTCAGCCTGTGTCTGACTCTCTGTACGCCCCACCTGTGAACTAGACAGCTGCTCAACGTACAGGTATATTACGTACTCCTGGTTATTACTCGTGGAATGAGAAAGTTGGATAGCGAGTCGTATTCTTTTCTGGATTTCGGAGTCATACAGGGATTTATATTACGATGTAGAGAGCTTAAGCTCCTTCCCTCCCTCTATTCTCTCTCCTCCTCTCACTTCCTACTTGCTTCCTTCCCATCATCATTACGACTCTCCTCTTCTCTCTCTCTCTCTCCTTCCTTCCTTTTTTCATTCATTCCTCCATTCCCTCTCTCACCTTCCCCTCCTCCTCTCACAACTTTCCACTCTTCATTCACTTTTTATCCACCGGGACGCGCAATGTCCAGTTCACCTGACCCTCATGACAGTTCAGTCAGCTTAAAATAACAAAAAAACTTCAAAAAAACTTGCATCACTGCAAGCAGCACAGGGTCACAACAGTGCATGCATCACTGCCTGCAGTGATACCTGCACTGTTGTGTCCCTGTGCTGCCTGCAGTGATGCATGCACTGTTGTGACCCTGTGCTGCCTGCAGTGATACCTGCACTGTTGTGTCCCTGTGCTGCCTGCAGTGATGCATGCAGTGTTGTGACCCTGTGCTGCCTGCAGTGATGCATGCACTGTTGTGTCCCTGTGCTGCCTGCAGTGATGCATGCACTGTTGTGTCCCTGTGCTGCCTGCAGTGATGCATGCACTGTTGTGTCCCTGTGCTGCCTGCAGTGATGCATGCACTGTTGTGTCCCTGTGCTGCCTGCAGTGATGCATGCAGTGTTGTGACCCTGTGCTGCCTGCAGTGATGCATGCAGTGTTGTGACCCTGTGCTGCCTGCAGTGATGCATGCAGTGTTGTGACCCTGTGCTGCCTGCAGTGATGCATGCAGTGTTGTGTCCCTGTGCTGCCTGCAGTGATGCATGCAGTGTTGTGACCCTGTGCTGCCTGCAGTGATGCATGCACTGTTGTGACCCTGTGCTGCCTGCAGTGATACCTGCACTGTTGTGTCCCTGTGCTGCCTGCAGTGATGCATGCACTGTTGTGTCCCTGTGCTGCCTGCAGTGATGCATGCAGTGTTGTGACCCTGTGCTGCCTGCAGTGATGCATGCAGTGTTGTGTCCCTGTGCTGCCTGCAGTGATGCATGCAGTGTTGTGTCCCTGTGCTGCCTGCAGTGATGCATGCAGTGTTGTGTCCCTGTGCTGCCTGCAGTGATGCATGCAGTGTTGTGACCCTGTGCTGCCTGCAGTGATGCATGCACTGTTGTGTCCCTGTGCTGCCTGCAGTGATGCATGCACTGTTGTGTCCCTGTGCTGCCTGCAGTGATGCATGCACGGTTGTGTCCCTGTGCTGCCTGCAGTGATGCATGCACTGTTGTGTCCCTGTGCTGCCTGCAGTGATGCATGCAGTGTTGTGACCCTGTGCTGCCTGCAGTGATGCATACAGTGTTGTGACCCTGTGCTGCCTGCAGTGATGCATGCAGTGTTGTGACCCTGTGCTGCCTGCAGTGATGCATGCAGTGTTGTGACCCTGTGCTGCCTGCAGTGATGCATGCAGTGTTGTGACCCTGTGCTGCCTGCAGTGATGCATGCAGTGTTGTGTCCCTGTGCTGCCTGCAGTGATGCATGCAGTGTTGTGACCCTGTGCTGCCTGCAGTGATGCATGCACTGTTGTGACCCTGTGCTGCCTGCAGTGATACCTGCACTGTTGTGTCCCTGTGCTGCCTGCAGTGATGCATGCACTGTTGTGTCCCTGTGCTGCCTGCAGTGATACCTGCACTGTTGTGTCCCTGTGCTGCCTGCAGTGATGCATGCAGTGTTGTGACCCTGTGCTGCCTGCAGTGATACCTGCACTGTTGTGACCCTGTGCTGCCTGCAGTGATGCATGCACTGTTGTGTCCCTGTGCTGCCTGCAGTGATGCATGCACTGTTGTGACCCTGTGCTGCCTGCAGTGATGCATGCAGTGTTGTGACCCTGTGCTGCCTGCAGTGATGCATGCAGTGTTGTGTGTAGACAGCCTGACTGTCTGCATAGACAGCCCATGCTGTCTGCCAGCTGAGTTCATATTTCGTGCCATGCTAGTTTCCATAGTATTCCGCCAGAGGGCAAGCCTGGTAGGCGTACCCACGTCTACCAGACTCGCCCTGGCCCACTCTCACTCGGCGCCCAGACTTCACTCAGTCAATAGGCCTACTCCTCTCCCTCTCGCAAGGGGCATGGCCCACCTGGGCCATGGCCACAGACACGCAGCCTGTTACCCGCACCTTTATTACAAATAAAGTAAGAAGCCTCCGAAGCCTTATCATTTCAACCACGCCTCCAAGAAACGCCAGCTAAGGGGCGTTATAAATGGTGCCAGCGGTGCCTCGCGTGTGCCCGCGAGGGGAGGAAGAGGAATGAAGTTATCTACCACTTCATCAGTCTCTACAAGAAGCATCCGTCTCTCAACGAGTTATCCTGATGTCGTGTCTGCAAATCTCAGCATCCAGACACAGGTACAAGCAGGATTCAGGCCGAAATTTGTCTAATTCTCCAAGAAATGGCGTCACTGACTTCACGCCACAGCGTCCCATGCTGTTTCTCAGTCACGTGCTCAGCCTTGCCAGCATGTTCTGCTGTTGTTGTTCAGCTCAGCACAACTATTTCAGCACTTCAGAGGTGAGTTTGTGGTGATTTCCCAGTGTGAGCGTCTCGTGTGTTGTGGGTGAGGGAGGTAGGCCGCGGCCCTGTCTCTCACCATACACACCCGCCCTAGTGTACGCCGCCACACACCATACACCACTCACTGCCCACTCCTCTATGCTGTTTTCTGTGAATTTCCTTGTGAATTCTTGCCAGAACTGTGTATCCGAGTGTCGAGGCCACTCGAAGCCACGTGTGACCACGTGTGGGTCTGCGCCTACATCAACCCATGACGTCACCACCATGCTGCTGACGTCACGATGCTGCCGACTCCACGACGTCACTCCACTGATGTCACTTCGCGATGTCACCCCATGACATCCATCATCATGTCACTCCAGAACGTCACCTCGCGACGTCACCCACGATGTTGCCTGACGTTCCTCGCGACGTCTGCTGACATCACTCGCGATGTCACGCCTTACATCACCCATATGATGTCCCGAGTGCTGTAGTTTCACCGTGTGCATTTTATTTTCATTATTTGTCGAGAAGTTTGAGAGAAGATATAAGTCGAGTGTTCATTAATTCCTCTCAGTCAGTGTTCTCACATGTTCGTGTATTACTTAGTGACGATTTTTATACAGAAAAGCGTCATTTGCTAGTAAGCTATGTTGTACCACATGTGTAGTATGTGTGCAGTTTCTCGTGTGTCCTATGTAGCACCTGTGTGTTACTTTGTCACCCAGTGTGTGACCCGCGCCCCGCGCGCTTGACAGCTGACATTTGTCAGTCCAGGCGTCAGTTACGAGCGTTCGAGCGCCTTGTACAGAAAGCTCTTATTGTTCGCCGCTCGTAGATGCCTTTGCTGAATCGTACCCGCGACGATTCTCCCATCGAGACCGTTCCACTTCACCTCCAAGACCGTCAGTCCAGTTATTGCAGATGACCAGTCTGGGGACGCTTACACTGCCCTCTTCTGTAACTTCTACTGTCGAGAGATGACACTCGTCAAGCCGCAGTTAAGCCTGTTGGCAGGCGACTGTCAGCCTCGTGTCACAGCTTCAGTGAGCAGCCTGCACAAAGTTGATGTCACTTTGACTGCTAGCCCACTCACTGCAGTATGGTGTATGCTGTTACGACCTCCAGATGTTTCGCCGAGTCGTCCCTGTCACGACTCACTCCACACTCGCCAGCAGCGACAGCTCCAGCGACAGTACCAGTCGAGGAATGTCCTCCTGAGTCGCTTGCCAGTCCTGTCCTGTTGCGACTACTGACGACGCCTCACTCGAGGGCACCAACAGTTGTGCCCCAGGTTGAGTGACCCCCTGCAGCGACTACTACTATGTCTGCTTCACATCCCAGAGGAGACCGTAACCTGTTACGTCGCAGCTCAGCCGAAGCTGTCTCCGTGTTGCAGTATGTATCCAGACGCAGGAAGGCGCGCAGTGCTGCATCGACGCTCACTGCCTTAGACCACGAAGCACACCGTTTTTTTCTTCCCTCTCTGGAGGAAGTTTTTTTTTCTATGTCCATATGTTTATGTATATATGTTTTTTCTTTCGTGTTCTGTGACCTGTTCTTGCGAGAGAGAGACCCGAGTTTTTTTTAATGCCATTCATGGTCGGGTCGACCATGGGTAGCGTGACCGAGCGATGTAGACAGCCTGACTGTCTGCATAGACAGCCCATGCTGTCTGCCAGCTGAGTTCATATTTCGTGCCATGCTAGTTTCCATAGTATTCCGCCAGAGGGCAAGCCTGGTAGGCGTACCCACGTCTACCAGACTCGCCCTGGCCCACTCTCACTCGGCGCCCAGACTTCACTCAGTCAATAGGCCTACTCCTCTCCCTCTCGCAAGGGGCATGGCCCACCTGGGCCATGGCCACAGACACGCAGCCTGTTACCCGCACCTTTATTACAAATAAAGTAAGAAGCCTCCGAAGCCTTATCATTTCAACCACGCCTCCAAGAAACGCCAACTAAGGGGCGTTATATGTGTCCCTGTGCTGCCTGCAGTGATGCATGCACTGTTGTGACCCTGTGCTGCCTGCAGTGATACCTGCACTGTTGTGTCCCTGTGCTGCCTGCAGTGATGCATGCACTGTTGTGTCCCTGTGCTGCCTGCAGTGATGCATGCAGTGTTGTGACCCTGTGCTGCCTGCAGTGATTCATGCACTGTTGTGTCCCTGTGCTGCCTGCAGTGATGCATGCAGTGTTGTGACCCTGTGCTGCCTGCAGTGATGCATGCACTGTTGTGTCCCTGTGCTGCCTGCAGTGATGCATGCACTGTTGTGTCCCTGTGCTGCCTGCAGTGATGCATGCACTGTTGTGTCCCTGTGCTGCCTGCAGTGATGCATGCAGTGTTGTGACCCTGTGCTGCCTGCAGTGATGCATGCACTGATGTGTCCCTGTGCTGCCTGCAGTGATGCATGCAGTGTTGTGACCCTGTGCTGCCTGCAGTGATGCATGCAGTGTTGTGACCCTGTGCTGCCTGCAGTGATGCATGCACTGTTGTGTCCCTGTGCTGCCTGCAGTGATGCATGCACTGTTGTGACCCTGTGCTGCCTGCAGTGATGCATGCAGTGTTGTGACCCTGTGCTGCCTGCAGTGATGCATGCACTGTTGTGTCCCTGTGCTGCCTGCAGTGATGCATGCACTGTTGTGTCCCTGTGCTGCCTGCAGTGATGCATGCACTGTTGTGTCCCTGTGCTGCCTGCAGTGATGCATGCAGTGTTGTGACCCTGTGCTGCCTGCAGTGATGCATGCACTGTTGTGACCCTGTGCTGCCTGCAGTGATGCATGCCCTGTTGTGACCCTGTGCTGCCTGCAGTGATGCATGCAGTGTTGTGACCCTGTGCTGCCTGCAGTGATGCATGCACTGTTGTGTCCCTGTGCTGCCTGCAGTGATGCATGCACTGTTGTGTCCCTGTGCTGCCTGCAGTGATGCATGCACTGTTGTGTCCCTGTGCTGCCTGCAGTGATGCATGCACTGTTGTGTCCCTGTGTTGCCTGCAGTGATGCATGCACTGTTGTGTCCCTGTGCTGCCTGCAGTGATGCATGCAGTGTTATGACCCTGTGCTGCCTGCAGTGATGCATGCAGTGTTGTGACCCTGTGCTGCCTGCAGTGATGCATGCACTGTTGTGACCCTGTGCTGCCTGCAGTGATACCTGCACTGTTGTGTCCCTGTGCTGCCTGCAGTTATGTATGCACTGTTGTGTCCGTGTGCTGCCTGCAGTGATGCATGCAGTGTTGTGACCCTGTGCTGCCTGCAGTGATGCATGCACTGTTGTGTCCCTGTGCTGCCTGCAGTGATGCATGCAGTGTTGTGACCCTGTGCTGCCTGCAGTGATGCATGCAGTGTTGTGACCCTGTGCTGCCTGCAGTGATGCATGCACTGTTGTGACCCTGTGCTGCCTGCAGTGATGCATGCACTGTTGTGTCCCTGTGCTGCCTGCAGTGATGCATGCAGTGTTGTGACCCTGTGCTGCCTGCAGTGATGCATGCACTGTTGTGACCCTGTGCTGCCTGCAGTGATGCATGCACTGTTATGTCCCTGTGCTGCCTGCAGTGATGCATGCACTGTTGTGTCCCTGTGCTGCCTGTAGTGATACGTGCACTGTTGTGTCCCTGTGCTGCCTGCAGTGATGCATGCAGTGTTGTGTCCCTGTGCTGCCTGCAGTGATGCATGCACTGTTGTGTCCCTGTGCTGCCTGTAGTGATACGTGCACTGTTGTGTCCCTGTGCTGCCTGCAGTGATGCATGCACTGTTATGTCCCTGTGCTGCCTGCAGTGATGCATGCACTGTTGTGTCCCTGTGCTGCCTGCAGTGATACGTGCACTGTTGTGTCCCTGTGCTGCCTGCAGTGATGCATGCAGTGTTGTGTCCCTGTGCTGCCTGCACACTGGTGTGGTGTGAATATTTACTAAAGAATCACATGAGGTGAACTTAAATAACGTTGTGCCGGTGTGAAAATTTAAATTCAGACGCCAGTGAAGGTGTTATTGATGACACAGTTTGTAAACTTACAAAAATGAAGGAGTAAATCGGGTTTACCATGAAGGTGCACACTGAGTGTATGGAGGCAGGAGTAGGGATCGTCACGTGAAGTGTTGGAATGATGAGGTCAAGGTGGTTTTAATGGTAGGGGCTTAAACATGCAGCAGGCTAGTGTGAGAGTCGTAGATCGCAGTGGTAGGAGAAACTTAGCTTTTGGTTTTTGACATTTTTGTTGAAATTGGAGCAATGTGACATTGATAAATTTATTCTGGAAATTAATCGTACTTAATTCCTAGTGGTGGAAATTAGAGTCCATCGCTCTGAAGAATAACAGTGATGTTGCAGTTTGCTGTGTGGATGATAAGTAAGACACATGTGCAACAGTTACTATGTATCTTTATTCCGAAACGTTTCGCCTACACAGTAGACTTCTTCTGTCGAATACAGTTTTCTGTTTAATTAAATTGTTATGTTTCCAGACTTCTGACTGAGGTGAGTAAACCACGGTGAATGTAACCCCCCTCCATCTGGCTGAGGTGAGTAAACCACGGTGAATGTAACCCCCCCCCCTCCATCTGGCTGAGGTGAGTAAACCACGGTGAATGTAACCCCCCCCTCCATCTGGTTGAGGTGAGTAAACCACGGTGAATGTAACCCCCTCCATCTGACTGAGGTGAGTAAACCACGGTGAATGTAACCCCCTCCATCTGACTGAGGTGAGTAAACCACGGTGAATGTAACCCCCTCCATCTGACTGAGGTGAGTAAACCACGGTGAATGTAACTCCCCTCCATCTGGCTGAGGTGAGTAAACCACGGTGAATGTAACCCCCCTCCATCTGGTTGAGGTGAGTAAACCACGGTGAATGTAACCCCCTCCATCTGGCTGAGGTGAGTAAACCACGGTGAATGTAACCCCCTCCATCTGGTTGAGGTGAGTAAACCACGGTGAATGTAACCCCCCTCCATCTGGCTGAGGTGAGTAAACCACAGTGAATGTAACCCCCTCCATCTGGCTGAGGTGAGTAAACCACAGTGAATGTAACCCCCTCCATCTGGTTGAGGTGAGTAAACCACGGTGAATGTAACCCCCTCCATCTGGTTGAGGTGAGTAAACCACGGTGAATGTAACCCCCTCCATCTGGTTGAGGTGAGTAAACCACGGTGAATGTAACCCCCTCCATCTGGTTGAGGTGAGTAAACCACGGTGAATGTAACCCCCTCCATCTGGCTGAGGTGAGTAAACCACAGTGAATGTAACCCCCTCCATCTGGTTGAGGTGAGTAAACCACAGTGAATGTAACCCCCTCCATCTGGTTGAGGTGAGTAAACCACAGTGAATGTAACCCCCTCCATCTGGCTGAGGTGAGTAAACCACAGTGAATGTAACCCCCTCCATCTGGTTGAGGTGAGTAAACCACAGTGAATGTAACCCCCTCCATCTGGTTGAGGTGAGTAAACCACGGTGAATGTAACCCCCTCCATCTGGTTGAGGTGAGTAAACCACGGTGAATGTAACCCCCCTCCATCTGGTTGAGGTGAGTAAACCACGGTGAATGTAACCCCCTCCATCTGGTTGAGGTGAGTAAACCACGGTGAATGTAACCCCCCTCCATCTGGTTGAGGTGAGTAAACCACGGTGAATGTAACCCCCTCCATCTGGTTGAGGTGAGTAAACCACGGTGAATGTAACCCCCCTCCATCTGGTTGAGGTGAGTAAACCACGGTGAATGTAACCCCCCCTCTATTTGGGTCAAACTTCCATGGTGGGAGTCGACCGATGAGGCGAGAATTCTATATGAAATTTAATTTTTGCCAAAAAAGAAAGTCTTGTTAAAAAAAAATACGACTCTTGAAATGACCAAGCGGAGGCAATACGAGACATCCCCCAAAGTGCCTAAAATTTATACCAATTTTGAAAATTATGCAAATGATGCGTTGCCAGCTGCTGGTAACTGTGTTGTCATGGTAACACTGAACATTTAGAATATATCCTTGATAATAAACGTTACCAGTAAGCAGGAGCTCAGTAGAGCAGTAAGCAGGAGCTCAGTAGAGCAGTCCAGACCTGTGTAATGATCGCTACTGACGGTGCGTTGTGGCTTATACTCTTGTGTTGAAACAGTACGACAGACTCCTGCAAGAAACCCACCTTATATATCTTACCCACAATACCATCACCGTCATAGGTTGCTTTCTCCTACACGTGGGTTATTTGTATATTACACTCCAACTGATTATTCATCGTGACATTAAGAAAAAATCAAATATTAGCTTTATAATTCACTGGAATGCTGCTGGAACCTGGAAAACAGACTTGAATATTTAACCACCATATGAAAACTATTTAAAGCCACAATCTACATTTAACTGTAAAAGTATAACAGACTTGAGATGAGGGGTCGTGCTGCGTCCAACAAAAGTCGTAATAAAAATAGTAATGATGGAACCTCAGCACTTGCTAAAGTGTTTTTCGACGACAAAACAAACAGTTTGTAAACAAATAGTTGTAAATGATATGTTGATACTAAGAGGACACAGCAGTGTCTCCTGTAAGACTTATATTAGAGGTCCGGCAGCTCAGCGGTAAAGCTGATATATCAAAAGGTATACCTGTGGTCCCGATATATCAACAGGTATACCTGTTGATATATCGGGACCACAGTTCGAGTATCCAACCACCTTTCTGATATATAATGTATGTAGTATAATCGCAGTGAAATAATCCAGCCTGGTTGATCAGGCCCTGATCCATCATGAGGCCTGGTCACAGACCGGGCCGCGGGGGCGTTGACTCCCGGAACCCTCTCCAGGTATACTCCAGGTATGCGCTTCCACAAGTCATCACATTATTGTCAGAAATCACAAAAGCTCTTGGAATATTACTATATTTCATTGTGGTTATACTTCACAAAAGGTATCGTCTATTTCCTATGATCTTATTGTATATATAAAGTACGTATACATGTATATATGTATGCACTCACCTCGCTAATATGTACTCACCTATCAATAATAATAACAATAATAATAATATCTTTATTTCTACAAGTACATGTACAAAGTATACAGGCCTAGCTGACATTAATGACATACTACTATATAGAAAGCCGCTTGTTACGCAGAGCATTTCGGACAAATTAGGTCAATTTTGTCTCAGGATGCGACCCACACCAGTCGATTAACACCCAGGTACCCATTTTATACTGATGGGTGAACATGGACAACAGGTGTCTTATGGAAACACGTAATAATGTTTCCCAGCCGTACCGGGGAATCGAACTCCGGACTTCAGTGTGACAGCTGAGTGCGCTAGTGATCGAACTACGGGAGACCTGTAGCACCTAGTTGTAAAAAGTAAGGCAGCAAAACAAGTCACTCAGTAGGGCAGAGTGAGGACAAGGTAAACACAGCACGGGTATATTTATTTACCCATTTATTCCTTCACTCTTTATTTACACTATGTATAATGTTAGTGTAATGAGATGTCAGAGTAATAGTGCAACCAAGACTCATTCGTTGCATGAGTGCACATGACCAGTGTCTGCGGAAGTCTGAAACACAGCTAGGTGGGTAGGTGTGAAGTCACCTTGGCTGAAGTAGCCGGCTTCCACGTGATTGGTGGGTTGAACTGAACAATAATTGCAGCAGTGGGGACCCAGAGCTGCAACACTCTGAATTGTCAGTTCACTGGGCGAGACAACATGTCAAATGGATGTGTAACAAAAATTGAATAAAATGGTTACATACTCAGTGCACGCCACACCTGTATGTTGTTCCAGAGGTCAAGTCACAGTTCCTGGCCCTGCCTCTATGCTGGTCGCTACTAGGTCTACCCTCTACCAGCTTCAACAACTTTTTTCTACTTAATTAAAGCTATGTATGGATCCCGCCTACAACTTCATCGTTCACATTATTCAACTTCCTGACAACTCTAAGACTAATAAAATACTTCCTAACATCCCTACGACTCATCTGAGTTTTCACCTTGTCAATTCCTCTCAGTATTTTGTATGTTGTTATCATTTCCTCCCTATGTAATATTCACCTGCATGTGGTTGCAGGAATCGAGTCATATCTGTATATATTTATGCTACTACCTAGGATATATATATATATATATATATATATATATATATATATATATATATATATATATATATATATATATATATATATATATATATATATATATATATATATATAAATGAAATCACGAAACAAGTGATTTTGAATCATTTACCAAACTGCGGCAGGCCAGGGCTCGACCCCACGACACATTGTCCCGCCTCAAGAGAAACACAACGTACCATGTCACCTTACCACTGAGCCAGCGATCCTACAAGATCACGCATCCAGGAGCTAGATGTCTTTCTCGTGATCCGAGGACACTCGTGGCAGTGGTACTCAAGGATTAATTTCAGCCTCCTCCTGTTTGAATATCTGCCTCAACAAGCAGTCTATATAACAATGAAATCACGAAACAAGTACAGGAGGAGGCTGAAATTAATCCTTGAGATACGACTGCCACGAGTGTCCTCGGATCACGAGAAAAACATCTAGCTCTGCTGGATGCGTGATCTTTGTAGGATCGCTGGCTCAGTGGTAAGGTGACATGATACGGTGGCCTGGTGGCTAAAGCTCTCGCTTCACACACGGAGGGCCCGGGTTCGATTCCCGGCGGGGTGGAAACATTTCGACGTGTTTCCTTACACCTGTTGTTATGTTCACCTAGCAGCAAATAGATACCTGGGTGTTAGTCGACTGGTGTGGGTCGCATCCTGGGGGACAAGATTGAGGAACCTAATGGAAATAAGACAGACAGTCCTCGATGACGCACTGACTTTCTTGGGTTATCCTAGGTGGCTAACCCTCCGGGGTTAAAAATCCGAAGAAATCTTATCTTATCTTATGTTGTCTTGTTGTGTTGAGCCTACGCTGTGTTGTCTTAAGGTCTGATGGAAGTCAAAAGCGTCCTGATGGAGCCACTATGCTACCCTGGAAGGATGGTAAGCAGATTGCTTGGGACTACACCTGTGCTGCCACATTGGCAGACACCTACTTGCCATACTCCGTAGCCGAAGGGGGTGGAGCTGCCAGCCACAGGGAGACCCAGAAGACCCGCAAATATGAAGGCCTTCCCCTTTGCTATAACTTCATCCCAATAGGGTCGGAGACCCTTGGAGCATGAGGCAAGTGTGCCCGAAATGCTCAGCATAACAAGCGGCTTTCTATATAGTAGTATGTCATTGATGTCAGCTAGGCCTGTATACCATGTACATATACTTGTAGTAAATAAAGATATTATATTATATATTAGTATAAAGTTCCTCAAAGAGCTGGGTGAAAAACTCATCACAGAAACCAAGGATAACAGAGCGGCCAGCTTCCTCTTTCAAGACTCAGTGTTGCGATCCAGAGGGAAAATGCCTGCAGCATTCTGGGCACGCGGCCCACTGCCGGGGAGCTGGACGGATTATTCGAGATGTAGTCTGTGAGATGTTATCTATGTTGTTCTACTCCCTGCTGGCCGCACGCATACTGATGTACGAACCACAGCCTGGTTGGTCAGGTAATGACTCTAGGTAGAAGACAATATTCAAACAGCTCCGAAGAGAACCTTGAGTTTTCTCTGAGGTGAGTTTATTTTTTTTCTGAGGATGAGGGTCCCCAGCACAGTTCCAGAGGTGGCACCTCCCTGGTGGCAAAAGCTCTCGCTTCACACGGTGAGAGGTCCGGGTTCGATTCCCGGCGAAGGGGTGGAAACATTGGCCGTGTTTCTTCACACCGGTTGTCTATGTTCACCATCAGTAAAATGGGTACCTGGTGCTAGTGGACTGGTGTGGGTTGCATCCTGGGGCAAAAATGACCTAATTCGCCCGAAATGCTCTACATAACAAGTGGCTTTCTATAGAGTAGTATGTCATTGATGTCAGCTATTGTCTGTATACCTTGTACATGTACTTGTAGTAAATAAATATTATATATATATATATATATATATATATATATATATATATATATATATATATATATATATATATATATATATATATTTGCTACAGATGCAAACAAGCTTTCAACAATGTACAACAACCACTTGGGAGTGAATGATGCTACTCAAGGCCTTTCCCATTGTAACTGCAATTGCTTCTTCAGGAGCAATGCAACGAGAAGGATGGACTGCAGGAGAGCCCAATAGAGGTGTGTCCAGAGAGTCCAGTTAATCTGGAAAATCAAAAACAAAAAACAAACCTGAAGATCATGCTACAGTTTATATTTTGCGATATGTTTTTATTTATGTTAGGTTAACTGTTTGACTAGTGAACAGTCAATGGCACACTCCTTAACGTTCCTGGATATGATTAACCCTAATACAGTACTAAAGGTTAACTCAACTTGTGTCCAGTCTTTCGTTAACCGAGGGATCGACACCATGCCTAGCCCTTCTAGAGCAGGGTAGGTCCCAAAGCTAGAGCTTGCTACCATCTGCAGCTCGCAAGACTGCCCTTCCCGTCAGCCTCCCTGGGGCGGGGAAGATGGCAGACCAGAGAGGCCTAGCTTCTCCCTACCAGCCCCGTGCTGGTGGGGAATGTGGCTAGGCCTGGGGACAGTTGGTCCCAACGATGAGGGGGTACTTAAACCTCCTCCCATGGGAGACATAGGTCTCTGATACTCCCCCGACAGGAAGCCGGAGCCAGGTCGCCATCTGGAATAGACCTGGGCCGGGAGAATTCCCGACGAATCAACACCTCCTCCTCCTCCTCCTCCTCCTCGTTAACCTCCATCATTGTTCAGTCTCAAGTTTATTTCCTCATTAACCGCCGTCATTGATCAGCTTTTGCATTAAGCACTAGTCATGTTCAGCCTCTCGCCATCCTATACCCTTGTTCAACCCCCATTACCTTCCACTTGTGTTCATCTTTACATCAACCCTTGTTCAGCCTCACATCAACTTTCCCCTTTGCTCAACCTCTCCCGAATCCCGACCTTTGTTCTATCTCACCCCAACCCTCTTCTTTTTCAACCTCTAATCAACCTCCATTCTGGATCACCCTCGTACCAACCTCCAACCACCCTAGTTTAACGTTGATCCAAGCAATTCCATAGTTCAACTTCACATCAGCTCACATTTATATACGACATTATACTAATCTCACACTAAACAAGCTCTCACTAACTTTAAATCAACCTTATACAACCTCACAATAACTGTCCGTCAACCTCACCCCTTTATGCATACATACACAACTTCGTTCTAATCTCAAAACCACAATCTAACACGAACCTCCCATTAATCTCACATAGTTACATATCCTCACACGAATCTTAAATAACCTCATAACTTTATGCAGCCTTCCACAATCTCTCACTAACCTCACAACCTTAGACAACATCCCCAGAACTCGTCACCAACCTCAAAGACAAATTCCCACCAACTTCACGAACTCTTACATAACCTCACACAAGCATTCCATCAACCTCACATCTTAAAACCATTTTGCCCAACTTCACATTACCCTCACATCCCTACACACCCTCACACCAAATACACATCCTTACACAACCTGGAACTAGTCTGACATCAACCTTCCATCACCCTCACAACAGCCTCCAAAAACCCCTGTCTTTCAGAGTCAAGCATCCTCCATCCCTGTAAACTATTGGGTCAGACAGCTACCTCCTGTTGAAGGGGAACACGGAAGAGGAAAGATTTAACGATACAACAACAATGGAAACAGAAAGTGAGAGGAAACAGGGGACAGAGGAAAGTGGTATGGAGAGATACGATGAAATTAAATAAAGTTTACAGCAGGAGAGACATTGTGAAAAATTAAAGAGGTAATCAAATTAAGAAATGTGCGTATATCCATAGAGATAAGGAAAGAGTCCTGAGGAATGAGAAAATCTTAGAAAAAATAGAGAAACCGAGTATGAAAGCAAGAAAATGATTGGAAAAGCGAATGAAAGCAGTAAACATTGAAGAGACTGAAAGAATTGTGTTGTAAAACAATACAGAGAGACTGGGAGATATTTATGCATAAAATACCAAGGGGAATAACGGAGAATAGAGTTTTACACCTGCACACCTATATATGCCTGAAAGGGTATACCAGAATAGTTTAACACCTCTACATGTAGATATACCTGAAAGGGTATACTATGATTCATCATATTTTGCTTCTACCACCAACACAAACTTCCTATTATTTGTCTAAATATTGTTCACATATATGCTTCAATGTAAACACTTGGTCTACACTTCCCCTACGCTTACTAAAGCCACCCTGTTCATCTGCGATCCTGCTCTGCCTTACCCTTAATCCTTCCAATAATAACTCTACCATACACATTACACTTTCCTTTATCCACCTTTTCTTTATTCATAGGCACTATGCATGTTCTCTGCCAATCTCTGGGTGCCTTCCCTCTTTGATACGTTTATTGAAGAAAAGTACTAACCACTCTAAAACTATATCCCCACCTGCTTGTAACTTTCTGGCTTCAGCCCTAACTGCTTTACCCCCTTTCATTCTACCCACAGCCTCACGCACCTCCCCACACTCACATCGCACTTTTTGACCCTAAAAGATTTTTTCCCTTTACTGCCCATTGCATCATATTACTGTTTTCCCCTTTTCACCAACATTTAACAGCTCCTCAGAATTTTCCCCCAAAATTCCGAATACCTCCAACTCCCCATCTAATAACATATCTCTTTTTTTTTAATAAATCTATTCGTTAAATGGGGGTTTCTCAACTTATTATTTTAACTCTAAAATTTTATTTGCAAAAATTTGTTGACAAAACCTCACCCATTCCCCATTTGTTCTCTTGACTTCCTCACTACTCTTTAACCTGTCTTTTACTCTCCATATACTCCATATACTTATATCACTTCCGTTTTAAAAAAAAAATCTTATGCTAACCTTGTCTACCTTACTATTTTTTTTAAACCAACTTACGCCTAGAGCCGACCTAGATTGTTTGTCATATCAGCAGAGCCAAACAACGGGGGATGTTGGTACCCCACTATATGCGAGACTTGGCAGACGCGAAAAGACCCCTTTCTACACAGCACGACAGCAGAAAACAGCAACTCTTTAGCTGTATCTTCTCAAGAACATCATCTGAGATCATTCATTCCTAGAATAACTCAGTATGGAACATTTTCGTACACAATAACAACATCGACGAAATGAAATAAGTTGACGTTGAAACCCTGGTTTAAACTTCACAATAATAATAAAAGGCTTTCACACGAGCTGAGGTTGGTAACATAATTTATAAATGGGGAACTCTTAACCTAACCCTTAAACACCCATGAGCACAAATGGGGAGAGAGAAAGCAGAGAAAGAATCCTCCCCTTAATCAAGAGTCAAGGTAAAGGAGTGGCTAAAAATACCTGAACGACAAGGGAAGTATTTTTTTTTAGTCTCAGAAAAAAGTTGTCACTGAGCACGGGAAAGTGCCAGTGTTTGATGCCACTTGCAGAAGGGAGGGTTCCAGGGCAGCCACTGGCACTTACTGGAGGAAGGGTGCCAGAGCAGTCACTGACACTGGAGGGGGGGTGCCAGGACAGGCACTATCACTGGGGGGAAGTGCCAGGGAAAGCACTGGCACTTACTGAAGTGAGGGTGCCAGGGCAGGCACTGAACTTACTGGAGGGAGGATGGCAGGGCAGGCACTGACACTGGAGGGAAGGGTCCCAGGGCAGGCATTGAAGCTTACTGGGGGGAGGGTGCCAAAGGCACGTAGGTTTCCTGCAGGGAGGGAGCCAGGGCAAGCGGGTTCGAGGAGGGAGAGGGACGAAGGGAGGGATAAAGGGAGAGAGGCAGGGAGGTAGGGAAAAGGGAAAAAGAGTGAGAGTGGAAGGAAGGGGGGGGAAGAAGGTGGAAAGAAGGAGGGGGGGTTTAAAGGAGGGTGGGGAAAGGGGGAGGAAGGCACAAGGAAGAGTGATGATAGTAGGAGACAGACTCTGAACGAGTGATGGTTGGACGAGCGATGGTAGGAGAGAGACACATTGAACTAGTGCTGGTTGAAAGACTGATAGTGGGAGAGAGACGTGAAGGTCAGGTGGGGATGTTGTAGACTGATGACAGGTTACAGAAATATATGACTGAGATGAGTTTTTGGGTTTTAGAAGGACCTTTATAGCATTGGCCAGTATGCCTTCGAGTTCTTGCATACTGTGACCGTTGTGTAGGAAAGGTTGAAAAGTTTCCTAGCAAGAGGTTCAGCTGTGTTGCAGAACTCGATGTTCTGGTTGAAGTTGAATATAGACGAGTGATGATTCCAAAAACCTGCACCTCTGAGTGTCCTCCTTAGCGATGAGTCGTGTCTCTGTGTCCTCAGCGATGAATCGGCCTGTACTCACCTAATTGTACTCACCTACTGTCCCACTGTACCTAATTGTACTCAGCTCCTGGCCCCGCCCTTCGCTGTCCGCTACAGGGTCTCTGCCTCCCCGCTCCATGGCTTTATCATACCTTGTCTTAAAACTATGTGTGTCCTCCTCAGCGATGGTCGTGTCTCTGTGTGTCCCCCTAGCGATGAGTCGGAATTAATTAATTCACGACTCATGTCTTTTTAAATTTAAACACACATTTTTATAAATAATACTTACAAAGACGCACGACTCATCGCCAAGGAGGAAGCCATACATGGAATTAGTTAATTACAATTACACTCCTGCTATCAGTAAAATAAAAGCGAAAATTTGGAGGAAGAAAAAAAATGAAAAAAAATCTAATCACTTAAAGGTCCTCGCCAGGGAATACTTAATTTACCTCCTTGTAATTATCCTAATATTATAAAAAAAAAAGGCATATGTGGAATAGAAAAAATACGCGACCAACTACAGGAAAAGGGCAGACCATTGTTGTTGTGGGGGCCAGTGAGTTTAAGGGGAAGATAAGAGATAAGATTTTGTTTGATTTTTTAATCCTGGAGGGTTAGCCACTCAGGATAACCCAAGAAAGTTGTGTGTCATCGAGGACTGTCTGCCATATTTCCACTGGGGTCCTTCAATCTTGTGCCCCAGGATGCGACCCACACCAGTCCACTAAACAACCAGGTCCTACTGGCTGGCTAAGTGAACTGACAGCAGGTGGGAAACACCCGAAGTGTTTCCACCCCGGGGGGGAAATTAACCCCAGCACCAGGGGGGGCGAGAGCGTTGCCTACCGGTCACGGTAGGCAACGCAGTCATCGATAAATTGCATTTGGTGTCCC